>CAUYON010168942.1:0-39114 GCA_963573935.1 Arctocebus calabarensis
AATATCTCAAATAGTAAGTAAGGTGTAGACCTGGGCCCATCAGGTACCTCCAGCTGAACCTGTGAAGATGTAGAAAAGAAAAAAACCCTCCCTCCTACTGCCTCCCCAGTTCCTGCTATTGTGGGGACAGGCCACACACAAGCTGGGAAGGCAACTGGGTAAGCTGCCCTCTGAAGGCACAAGTGCTTCTGGCTTTCTACAGGAGGCTTGTCTTACGCAGTTTTGTGGGGTGGACCATCAATCTATTCTGAATACAAATGACTGTGGGGAAATCCAGAGTATTTTCTGCCAAAAGTTGAAGTGTTTATCCCCAATAAGTGATATTCTGTACAAGATCCGAATGATTCTAAGATAGCTTTAGATTGTTAGAAAGAACAATGAAAAGAAGATCAAGATACAGATACAATAAAACCTGCATATGATCTTTGCAAAACCAAATATGTATACTCCCAGATCATGGATACCAAATTAACTCTCTGATATTCCTTTACTCTGATACCGTAGGATTTTCTTGCTGTTGTTAATCAGACCACTGGAGGTTCAAACTCAGCACCCCTGCTATGTGGAGTGAGCACACTATGTTCTAAGTAACATTAGAATGAAATTAAAATTTCACCATGATCTGAAGTCTTTCTTGTTTTTTTTTTTTAGAGACAAGAGTCTCTTTGTCACCCCGGGTAGGGTGCTGTGGCCTCACAGCTCATAGCAACCTCCAACTCTTCGGCTTAGGCGATTCTCTTGCCTCAGCCTCCCAAGTAGCTGGGACTACAGGTGCCCATCACAATGCCAGGCTATTTTTTTTTTTGTTGCAGTTTGGCCGGAGCCGGGTTCCAACCTGCCACCCTCAGTATATGGGGTGGGCACCCTACTCACTGAGCCACAGGCACCTCCTGTGATCTGAAGTTTTGATGATATCATGCTGTCATGCTGTGGTCTCAGCTGGCTTTGCCTGTAAATAGCACTGGACACAAGGGGAGAAGGGGTGAAGCACCTGCACCTCCCTGGGGCTTCTACACAGCCAGGACATTATGAGGGTGGAGGGTGGAGCATTACTAGGTGTGGGCTGTGCAAACTCTGGCCCAGCAGTCCAAGTGCTATGGTTCTAGCACATGAAATTTCCAATACATCTTCCTACAAGAACACATCTGAGATATAATATTAAAAATAAGCTCAGCATTAATCATTTACTATGAAGTGAGCTGGTTCAAAAATTGTGCAACAGCAAATTACCTTTAAAAATAAGTATTTGGGGGCGGCGCCTATGGCTCAATGAGTAGGGTGTCAGCCCCATATCCCTAGGGTGGCGGATTCAAACTTGGCCCCAGTCAAACTGCAACAAAAAAATAGCCGGGCATTGTGGTGGGCGCCTATAGTCCCAGCTACTCGGGAGGCAAGAGAATGGCCTAAGCCCAGGAGTTGGAGGTTGCTGCGAGCTGTGATGCCGATGTTTACCGAGGGTGACAATGTGAGACTCTCTCTCTCTCAAAAAAAGTATTTTTGGCCAGGTATGATAGCTCACACCTATAATCCTAGCATTCTGGGAGGCTGGGGGTGGAGGTGGTGGTGGTGGTGGATTGCTTGAGCTCAAGAGTTCAAGACCAGCTTGAGCAAGAGTAAGACCCATCTTTACTAAAAATAGAAAAAAAAAAAACCTAGCTGGGCATTATGATGGGTGCCTGTAGTCCCCGCTACTCAGGAGGTTGAGGCAATAGGATTGCTCAAACCCAGGAGTTTGAGGTTACTACGAGCTGTGACACCATGGCATTCTGCTCAGGGCAACAGAGTGAGACATAGTCTCAAAAACAAATAAAGAAACAAAAAATGAAAGCAATAACAACTATCTGAAATGGTGAAAACAATTTTTTTTTTTTTGAGACAGAGTCTCACTTTGTTGCTTTCAGTAGAGTATTATGACATCATAGCTCACAGCACCCTCAAACTCTTGGGTTTAAGCAATTCTCTTGCCTCAGCCTCCCAAGTAGCTGGGACTACAGGCGCCTGCCACAATGTCCAACTATTTTTTGGTTGTAGTTGCCATTATTGTTTGGCAGGCCTGAGCTGTATTAGAACCCACCAGCTCCAGTGTTTGTGGCTGGTGCCCTAGCTGCTGAGCTACAGGCAGTGAGCCACAATTTGATTTTTTTTTGTTGTTGTTATTAGGGATTTATTGAGGGTACAAGAAACCAGGTTACACTGATTGCATTTGTTAGGTAAAGTCCCTCTTACAATCGTGGTTTGCCCCCAAAAGGTGTGGCACACACCAAGACCCCACTCCCCTTGCTACTTCCCTCTCTCTGCTCTTCCTTTTCCCACCTCCCCATTCTTTCTCTCTCTGTTCTCCCCTTCCCCCACCATGTCATTGTCATTAATTGTCCTCATATCAAAATCGAGTACATGGGATTCATGCTTCTCCATTCTTGAGATGCTTTACTAAGAATAATGTGTTCCACTTCCATCTAGGTTAGTACAAAGGCTGTAAAGTCTCCATTTTTTTAATGGCTGAATAGTATTCCATAGTGTACAAATACCACAGCTTGTTGTTCCATTCCTGGATTTGGTGGGCATTTAAAAATTTCCCTTTTTCTTAGTGGTAATGAAGCCAAAACATGAAAAGCCCTTGTATTAAATGGAATCTGACATTTATTTGTGATTTTTGCTGCAGACTTTTCCCTTGTTTTATTGATAAAAGGAGGGACCCTCTCTGGAACAGATACCTACCAGTCTTTGGTCAATAAAACTTTTGGATTCCCGGGGTATCTTCTCCTCTCTGTTCTTCAGTTTGTGTTTCCTTTTATAGGTAAGATCATTTCCAAAATGAATATTGTAATTATTTGCATAACTTGTATAATTTGTTCTGAATAAAATAGTCATTAAATAGTCACTAGAGAATATTAGCAGTTGAAATATTTTCCAAAGTGGACTTTAACCATTTTCTTCCTTATTTTCTGATCCTCTTGATTTATTTTTGAATTTTTCTTTTTTTTTTTTTTTTTTTTTTTTTCAGTTTTTGCGGGTTTTGGCCAGGACTGGGTTTGAACCTGCCACCTCTGGCATATGGGACCGGTGCCCTACTCACAGGTGCCGCCCTGAATTTTTCTTTTAAATAAAATGAGGCTTATTTTCATTGCGTTAATGTTTGGGATGTTCTTATCTGGTTAAAAAAGAAAAAGAATGATCTGGGATTAAAAGTGAATGAGAGAAATAACAGATTTCTTCTAAGGCTTAATACATTTTTCTTTTTTTAACCTAAGGATTTGTGGAAGCCACATAGCAAATCAACTTGCTATTTGCAGTATGCCATAATGGGAAAAAATATCATGAAAACCATAATTTTTCTTTTCTTTTCTTTCTTTCTTTTTTTTTTTTTTTAACTCTCTCTTGCCCAGGCTAGAGAGAGTATATATGGTAGCCTGATTGTAGCTTACTGAAGCCTTGAACCCCTAGGCCCAAATGATCCTTCTGCCCTACCTCGGCCTCCTAAGTTGCTAGGACAACAGGTGTGAATGCATCTTGGTCCAGCTAATTTGCCTATGGTTTTTTAGAAACAGGGTCTTCCAGTGTTGTCTAGGCTGATCTGGAACTCCTGGCCTAAAACCTCAGCACCCGAAGTGCTGAGATTGCGTGCATGATCCACCACACCTGGCCACCTAGCACTTCTTAAATAAACAGAACATTAATAGTCACCAATGGCCAGGCTGACTTCATTTTTTAAGTCAGTGCTGCCGAAGCTGTTGTTTGAATCACTCATTCCCTGTCTCCATGAAAAGCTAAGAATGTATTTCCCACAAAAGTCTTACTTTTTCAATTGAAGGGATATTTTGCTGACTTCAAAATTTTCTTTTATAATTCCTCACTTTAAGCAATACATGTGTTTCTAAAAAAGTGTTTGGAAACTTAATTTTAGCAACAAAATAAATGGTATTTTACATGACTACCAAGGCGCGCTATATTTAAAGGTGTTTGGGGATATAACAGTTTGTAATATGAGAATCTTATTGTAATACACATTGATACTCTACTATAAATTGGTTGCCTAGTTATTTTACGGTTGTGCAAATTGGTAATTATAACATGTATTTGGAAGGGGTAAGATTATGCCAATATTTTGGAAGTAGTAAATGATCACTTTCCAAATATTCAGAATAAAATATGTGATGGCTTGTTGATGACTGTATTACTTTAATTATATTTTTAGCTATGATAAGTTACAACATAATAACTGGGGATACTATGAGCAAAGTTATTCAAAGAATCCCAGGAGGTAAGCAAAAGAAATTTTTTTGAGGATTTAAATATATTTATTTACATAGTTATTTACAGTTAATATGTAAGTCACAATAATTTATAAGTAAAATGTTTGAAAATGGAGGACTTGGTTTACTTCAGGTATCTCATAATTCCCGTGATCCATTCTGATCTTGATGTTTTGATCTACTTTTATATGCCATTTGGTTCTTATTCAGCGGTTTCAAAACAAGTTATTACTATTTATGTTCTTAGAATACTTTATATTCCAGATGTTTATGCACCATATCACCAGCCCTCTGTAGTGACATATTTTCATATACTATTTTAAGCAAGTTGTTTTCTCCACTATCTGTATTAAGGTATAATTGAACACAGTAAAATTAACCTTTTTAAATGTGTACTCTGTGAGTTTTGACAAATGCATATAAGACATGTAACCATAGCCACGATCAAAATAAAGAACAGTTCCATCACTCGACCAAATTTTCCCCCTTCCCCTTTGTGTTCAAATGTCTTATCTTCAGCCTCTGGAGACCACTC
Organism: Arctocebus calabarensis; assembly: GCA_963573935.1. Taxonomy (NCBI): domain Eukaryota; kingdom Metazoa; phylum Chordata; class Mammalia; order Primates; family Lorisidae; genus Arctocebus; species Arctocebus calabarensis. The sequence goes on from CAUYON010168942.1 coordinate 4,789, forward strand.
ACTGATCAGGTTTCTGCCCTTAAAGTTTCACGCTTTCCAGTATGCTAGGTAGATGGCATCATACATGTAGCTTTTTCAGTTCTGGCCTCTTTTATTTTGAAAGGTGCATTTGAGAATCATCTATATCTTTAGGTGTACTAGTAGTTTTCTCTTTTTCTAAAAAAAAATTATTTCTAAGACGCATTCCATTTTATGGATGTACAATAGAGCATCTGTCACCCAGCTAAGGGACATTTATATTGTTTCCAGTGTGACATGATTACAGAAAAGCAGCTATGATAATTCTCAGGTGGAACTTTTCAACACGTGCCACAATTCCACTCCCTGTCTAACTTTTTACAACATCTTGCTTGTTAAAATAATTCAGAGATCATGGATCTTTTTCCTTTGAAGAGCTTTTCATCTGAGCTACATAATGCCCATTTCGTTGTGAACTAACTCTATTGTTGTTATTATAGATGAGACTGATGGAAAAATACCTTTCCTCTTCGTGCTCGAATCACTCATGCTAAAGACACACAAAACAAAATGAAACAACCTAGAACTGGAAATTGCTGTTCCTCTTCCACGGTTTAGTGGAAGCTGAGATCAAGGAGACTTGGCTAACAAACCACAGACCCACTATTTATTCCCTGTGTGACCTTAAAGTTTTCATCTTTAGAAATAGCCGGGCATTGTGGCTGGTGCCTGTTGTCTCAGCTACGTGGGAGGCTGAGGCAAGAGAATCATTTGAGCCCAGGAGTTCTAGGTTGCTGTGAACTATGATGCCACAGCACTCTACCAAGGGCAAAAACGTGAGACTCTTGTCTTAAAAAAAAAAAATGCATTTGAGGGGTCATTTTTGGTAGAAGTTCAGTATAGGTAACAAATCTCATTAGATCATTAGTGAAAAGTATCCTTTATGGTAATGAAGATCCTACATGTTCATCATAGCATTCTGTGTCAGCGTTTTTCTTAGCTTCTTCCCAGTGAAGGCCAAAAGTTTGTAGGAAAAAATAGACACAGATGCACAAATAATTTGATTTAAATTATGTTCACCAGAAATATATAAATAGTGAGTTTAGAGTTTTGGGAACATGAACTTGAACTTTCTACTTTATTATTTTAATTCATAGCTTTATGACGACTGTTGAGCTATGGTGTATTGATTAATTATTCCCTTGCAATGTGTGTGCACGCACTACTACACGTGCATGTGTGTCACTGTGTGAAAATTAGTGTCATTGTTCCAAATAAGAGCATTTTATCGTGCCACAAACATTCGCTTGTTTAAGGCTAGACCTTCGTAGACCTTAACTTTGCAGAAATTGATGCATAGCTGGTGACAGTGAAGATACTTGAACAATATAATGACGTGACCTCTGAAAGAAATTTAATAGTAGATAAAAAATTTAAATAACAGTGTCTTCTTTGGACATAGAAGTCCAAAGAAGTCCATAGCTCCTTAAGTGACTATGTTGACTAGCACAGCTTTTTAAAACTTCTTTATTATTATGGGTACATAACGGTTGTATATATTTATAGGTTACATGTGATGTTTTGATACCGGCATACAATGTGATTAGTCAAATCAGGGTAAGCATGGTAGCCATCACCTCAGGTGTTCATCATTTCTTTGTGTTGGGAATAGTCCAATTCCAGTCTTTTAGGTATTTCAAAGTATCTAACTTGTTGACTATAGCCATTTTGCTGAGTTATAAAATATTGTTCATTCTATCTAAGTTTATTTTTGGACCCACCTACCATCCCTACTTAATTCACCCCTGCCTGTTACCTTTCCCAGCCTCTGGAAACTATCATTCGACTGCCTGTCTCCATGAGATCAATTGTTTTCAATATTTAGCTTCCTCAAATGAGTGACAACGTGTCATATTTGTCTGTGAGTGGCATATTTCACTTAACATAATACTCTCCATTCTATACAGGTTGTTCTAAAATGGCAGGGTTGCATTCTTTATTATGGCTATATAATATTCCATTGCATATATGTACCAGAATTTCTTTATGCATTCACCCATTGATGGATGCTTAGGTTAATTCCAAATCATGGCTACTGTAAATAGTGCTTTAACAAACATGGGAGTGTAGATATCTTTTTGATAAGCTGAATTACCATCCTTTGGATACACATGTGTACCAGCAGTGGGATTGCTAAGTCGTATGCTATTTCTCTTTTTAATTTTTTGAGGAACTTCCATACTGTTCTTCACAGTGGTTGCACTAACTTACTGTATCTTGCCATGTAAAATGTGCTCCCATGTATGATGAACACCCACGGTTTGGGGCCTAAACTTTTAGGAAAATGCCCCTGGAGAAAGTGACCGGCTCTTGGCTGGGAGAGACACATCTGGGGAGGCTTAACTCTCGCGGGTAAACATGCAGATCAGCTGCCCTCCTGCAGCTGGCCCCTTTGTGAAGGCCGCCTTTTCCTTCTCTCCCAGGAGCTCTTCCTTCCCTACCCAGCCGAGAGCCAACGTAGAGATGGCCATGCACGTGGGAAGCCAGGCAAGTCCCTGGGACCTGTGCAGGGCTCCTGGTCCCCTCCTTGCAGCCCAGGTGTGGTTCTCGGCCCTCACCCTGCAAGGCCATGACCCACCTCACCAGCCCTAACACCATCCCCTGCCCTGAGGGCAGCACTCAGCAGAGGCCACTCCACAGGCATCCACCAGGTCTCCATTCCCCATAGACTGGAACCCCATGCGCCCCCTGTGCCCAGGCAGGAGGGCATGGTGGCCCCAGGAGACTCACTGGGCTCCCCTGTTCCCAAACTGTACTGTGAATATATAATGTGCAACCTTATTTTCACCTCAAAAACCTGGGCAAAAAAGTATGCATTATACATGGCAAAATATGATACATTCCCACCAGCAGTATATGGAAGATTTCCCTTTCTCCACATCCTTGCCAGCCTTCTATTGCTTTTTTGACAAAAAGCCATTTGCCTGAGGTAACATGATATCTCATTGTAGTTTTTATTTGCATTTCTCTGATGACCAAACAATGTTGAGCATTGAAATGTCTGTCCAGATCCCTGTGCCATTTTAAATCAGAGTATTTGATTTTTCACTCCTACTGAGTTGTTGAACCTCCTTATGTATTCTAGCTACTAATCCCTCGTCAGATGGGTAGTTTGCAAATAATTTGTACCATTCCGTTGGTGGTCTCTTCCCTTCACTGGTTGTTTTGCTGTACAGAAGCTTTTTAGCTTGATGTGAAAACATTTGTCCAATTTTGCTTTGGTTACTTACACTTTGGGTTGTTAATTGAGAAATCATTACCCAGACCAGGATCCTGAAGAGTTTCCTCTTTTAGTAGTTGCATAGCTTCAGGTCTTTGATTTAAATCTTGAACACAGTTTGATTTTATCTTTACATATGGTGAGAGATAAGGTTCTAATTTCGTTCTTCTGCATGTGGATATCCAGTTTTCCCAGCACATCTGTGAAGAGCCTACTGTTTCCCCACTAGATGTTCTCGACACCTCTGTCAAAGTTCGCTGCAGATGTGTGGATTTGTTTCTGGGTTCTCTGTTCTCTTCCTTTGGCCTAATTGTCTGTTTTTATGTCAGTGCCGTGTTATTTTGGTTACCACAGCGCTGTAGTACAATTTGAAGTCTGGCAATGTGATTCCTCCAGTTTTGTTCCCTTTGCTCACGGTGGTTTTGGCTAATCTGAGTGTAAATGTTAGGATTACTTTTTCTATGTCTATGAAGAACGCCATTGGTATTTTGATGAGCATTGCATTGGCTCTGTAGATTGCTTTGGGTAGAATGGGACTTGAATATTGATTTTTCCATACACAAGCATGGAATAGCTTTCCAGTTTTTTTGTATCCTCTTCAATTTCTTTCATCAATGTTCTATATTAATACTTTTCATTATAGTGATATTTCACTTTTTTGGTTAAGTTCCTTCCAATATTTTTTATTTGTAGCTATTGTAAATGGGATGGTTTTTTTTGTTTGCTTCTTTACTGATTATTTGCTATTAACATTTAGAAATACTACTGATTTTTGTATGTTGATTTTATGTTCTGTAATTTCACTTAATTTGTTTATCAGTTCCAACAGTTTTTTTTTAGCACAGCTTTTAAAATATATAAATCTGTATGTTTTACCTTATATTGAAAACTCCTTTTTCTATTTGATTTTATAGAGAGAATAGAAGTAAAATAAAAGTATTTATTTAAGAAATAGAAATAAAAATAAAAAGTTTTTTCTATTTTTAGTTATTCATTTTTATCTAAACATTGATTTCTTTTAATTTTGTTAAGATATTACTGTTCAATTCTATTAAGGTATAGAAGTTTTAAAAAAAACACCTTAGAAAATTCACTGTCCTCATGTAGCTTACTTTACTACGTGAAAGGTTTTGCCATCACAAGGTTTTATTTTTTATTATATATATATATATATATATTTTTTTTTTTTTGAAACAGAGTGTCAAGCTGTTGCCGTGGGTAGAGTGCCGTGGCGTCACACCTCACAGCTAGGGGACGTCCAGCCTCCAACTCTTGGGCTCAAGCGATCCTATTGCCTCAGTTGTTCTATTTTTAGTAGAGATGGGGTCTCACTCTTGCTCAGGCTGGTCTCGAACTCCTAAACTCAGGAGTTCACCCACCTCGGTCTCCCAGAGTGCTAGGATTACAGGTGGGAGCCAGGCCTATCACAAGGTTTCAGAGAGGAAATAACTCAGTGTATTTTACCATTGACATCTGGGTTAAGACCATAATACTCTAAGGGGTCAAAGAAGGCAGAAGCCTGGGAACTGATTAGAAGGCTATTAAGATAACTTAAATGTAAAATTATGACAGCATTTGAAAAATAGGTTCATAAGTTATTTTGTATTTGTACTTTTGTGATCTATTTCTATTTTTACATGGTTTTATGGAGATTATTAACCCAAATCATTACCATTGAGGTAGTATTTATGTTTAAGTATCATTACCATTGAGGTAGTATTTATGTTTAAGTACTTTGTATTGTTAAATTCTTGGCTATTTAGGTGTGTCCCCAATGTGTGGCTTATCCCTATTAACATTTAATAAAATCTGTTACGTTTTAGTTGATCCTGAAAACTTGTTTGTTGGTCGCCACTTCATAATTATGCTTTCCACGGTGACCTTCACTCTACCTTTATCCTTGTACCGAGACATAGCAAAACTTGGAAAGGTAATTTTTACTTTTTAAATAGACACAGAAGTGCACCTTGTTACCTTATTGTTCTTAATTACAGTATTCGTCTTTAGTTTCTTTTAGTTCCTTATGATTATGCTAGAGTAAACTGTGAATCATTAGCTTCTTTGAGGGAACTGATGATTAAATAAATATTGGATAAGTGTGAACTAAATATGTGCCTTAAAGTAGATATCCTAATTGGTCTCAGCATACTTTAAATTTAGAAAATATAAAGAACTATACTTAAACCAAATCAATTTTTTTTTTTCTTTTTTGGAGACAGAGTTTCACTTTGTCACCCTCAGTAGAGTGCAGTGACATCATAGCTCACAACAACCTTCAGCTCTTGCCTCTCTGCCTCTGCCTCCCGAGTAGGTGGGACTACAGGCGCCCCCCACAATGCCCGACTATTTTTTTGTTGCAGTTTGGTGGGGGCTGGTTTCAAACCTGCCACCCTGAGTATCTGGGGCCAGCACCCTACTCACTGAGCCACAGGTGCCGCCCTTACTGCAGGTCTTATGTATTGGAAAAGTGTTTAATCTTTTTTATAGGTAGTTTAAATAATTTAAAATTAAATTAAGAAGTAAATATGAATCTCTTCAATGCCTTAAAATATTTTTATTTATAATTTACATTTGTTTGCCTGTTTTTCACCCAGTAAATTTAATTGTCAACGTGCTGATTGATAAATTTTTGAGAATTTGGCCAACATTTATAGTTCTTATTACTAAAGACAGATTACTAAACTCTTTCTAATGAAAACCACCAAATAACTATTCAACCCCCTACATAAGCTCATTTGCACTTGCTTTCAAGGAATGTTTGTATTTTACCCCAAATATTTTGGTACTATGTCTACGTAATGCCAAGCATTCTGCTAAAAATTTTTAAGAAGAGTTATTCATATACTTTTATATTCTATTTTGAAAAATCCAACAGTTGCCTGAATTTTACTCTTTACTGTGATGTTTGATGCTGTGCATTCAGTTTCTAAGTCCCTCCTTCTAAGTAGAGCTGAGGTGGAGATGATTCAAATTATTCTGACCACCACAGCATTCATCTATAATAATCACCCAGAAATAAACAAAACTGTGAAACTTGCTTTTGTGAATTATCTCAAATAATGACTCGTTTCCATTTGACATGTACCATGTAGACACAAATTTTGTCTTCTGGCTGCAGACAATAAGGCCCTCATGAAAAGAAAGGTACTAATAAATATTCTAACACGTTATTAATACTTGAACACTTTTTTCCCTAAAAGTCCCTTTAAAGTATCATATTGAACTATCTAAATAAATATTAAGCGTCCTGATATGGAGTTAGACTTCTTGCATTTGAGTTCTGTTTCTGCCAATTTTTAGCTGTGTGACGTGGGACGTGTTACTTAATCTCTCAGAAGATCAACAGATTCAGAATAGAGAAATCTTTCTAATTAAAAATTAAGGACTTAGAAAACAACATGAATGAGAATCCCATGAAATGAAAATAATTTTGTATTTACCTTTTTTTTCACTAGGGAAAAAAATCCAAACTGTGCTTATTTGCTAAGAAATTAAGAATAGAAACATAGAAGTAACATAATGACTATTGTTGAAATCTTGCAACATGGCTTACAAACCAGGTTATATTTTAACCCGTTGAAACAATGATAGAACAGAGAGGAAAAAGCAAAACAGAACTAGAAACATAGACCAAAGTGCAAAAAGCACATAGGAAAAATGACTAACAGAGCTTGCGAGCAGACAGGAAAAAGTAGAGACACCTCCCTAAAAAAAATATTGGGAGGGGGAACGGCTGAATGTCATGTCCCGTTATGGAAAGGAGAGGGTTGACTAAAGACAGAAGTAGAAGCAGCAATTATACGTAGAAAAAAAGTAGAAATTATCACTAACACAGGACCCAAAGATAATATAAAATTTCAATTTTACTTTCGTAATCTGAACTCACCAGTATTGTATTCTGTGCAGGAAGCCACTAAAAACGTTTAAAGCCGGCTGCGTGCCTGTAACTCAAGCAGCTAAGGCAGCGGCCACATACAGCAGAGCTGGCAGGTTCGAATCCAGCCCGGGCCCGCCAAACAACAATGACAATTATAACCAAAAAATAGCCGGCATTGTGGGGGGCACCTGTAGTCCCAGCTACTTGGGAGGCTGAGGCAAAAGGATCTCTTAAGCCCTAGAGTTTGAGGTTGCTGTGAGCTGTGACGCCACAGCACTCTACCCAGGGCGACAGCTTGAGACTCTGTCTCAAAAAAAAAAAAAAAAAAGAAATGGTTTAAAGCCATGTTGCAAGATTTCAACAATAGTCGTATATGGTACTTGCTATTTGGGGTTGAGGGTGGAGAGAATCGACACTGTGACCTGAAAAGAAGTTACATGCCTGAGATTATCAACACGAGTCTACACGAACACACTACTAAAGAATTGGGTAGAAAAACCTACCCGCAAGTAAGCTGTTAAGTGAAAAAAGAGAAAGAGCTAGTATTTTAAATGAAATCATCTCTATCCTAAACTGACCATAGCTTTACATTTTCTTTTGCAGATCTCCCTTATTTCTACAGTTTTGACAGCTTTGATTCTTGGAATTGTGATAACCAGAGTGGTGACATTGGGTCCATACGTGTAAGTTTTGTTGTTATATTGGCCTCTGATTTACAGCCCTCAAGTTCATATTTCTATGCCATGCTATTAATGCAGAAATGTACAGGGGTGTCAGAAACATCATTTATCTCTAGTATTTGACACAATGAAAGAAATTTCAGGTAAGTAAGCATGTATTTTTCAGTTGGACCCTGCAAGGCTGATGAATTTAAACCAGCTTGACGTATTTTAATGGCCAATACAATTTGCATATTTTTATGCAAAAATGAAAAGGATTTTGAATAGTGGGGGAAAGGGAACAAGTTTTATCGGTCTGGACTGTAATGGGAAGAATAAAGGACTTGGTGAGTATTTTTATCTATTGAACTAAATGTGGTGGTTTTGAAAACCACTTTGTATTCTCGTCTTTAATTATTTTGTGTTAAAAATCTCTGTCATTTGTGAGCTAACAGTGGTAGCTAATAGTGGTATTTATTAGTTTTTAATATTATCAGGCCAAGTAAAATCTTGACAAATTAGCACCTGTTCCCTCTAGTTAAAAAATGTCGCTCATCTATGAAATTCCCAAAATTGTATATATTGTTAATCTAAATTGTACAGTTTTGTGCTTTCCACAATGAACACATATTTATTGAATAAATAAATAAAATATTAGAGAGTTTCCACAGACCTTCAGTATTTTCTGTATACTAAACAAGACAGAGTAAAACTAATTTAAGACATAACGTCTAGCACAATGGAAGTAATACTAGCTCTTCAAAGAATAGTATCTGTGAGTGAAAATAAAAAGGAAACCTTGTGAAAAGCTCATTGATAATGCCATTTCCAATGTAATTTATGTTTTTCTATTGATTAATTATTCCTCTGCAAAATTACTTCATTTTTAACTGTACTTGCATATGATAAGCTTCTTAGTTTATCAGGAGAAGAAAAAAAGTCTCCAGCTTATTTGGAAGAAAGCGTAAAATATCTAGTCTAGCTGTGCTTGATACAGCCTTTTTTTGAAAAGAATTAACTTTTTTTTTTTGAGATAGTCTCACTGTGTTGCCCTCGGTAGAGTGCTGTGGCGTCACAGCTCACAGCAACCTCAAACTCTCAGGCTTAAGCAAGTCTCTTGCGTCAGTCTCCCAAGTAGCTAGGACTACAGGTGCCTGCCACAAGGCCTGGATATTTTTTTCTTGTAGTTGTCATTGTTGTTTTGGTAGGACCAGGCTGGTTTCAAACCCGTGGACCCGCCAGCCCAGGTGTATGTGGATGGCGCCCTAGCTGCTGAGCTATAGGTGCTGAGCCAACTTTTTTTTTTTTTTTTTTTTGAGATGGGGTCTGTCTCTGTGGCCTGGGCTAGGGGATAGGGGTATCAGAGAGCTCACTGCAACCTCAAACTCTTGGGTGCTAGTGATCCTCTAACCTCACTTTCCGAGTAGCTGGGATTAAAGGTACCTACCACCATGCTTGGTTAATTTTTTTCTATTTTTTGTAGCTTTTGGATCTTGCTCTTGCTCAGGCTGGTCTGGAACTTCTAGCCCCAACAATCCTCCCTTTTCAGCCTCCAAAGGACTAAGTTTAGAGGCATGAGCCACTGTATCCAGCCCAAACCTCTATTTTTGTAAAGGATGTAAGCAGAAGAGAGAAAGCATAAATATCTCTAATGTTTATATTAACTTGTCCTCTTCAAATAACTTACTCCTGATTCACAGTTGTACTGGTCTGCTCCGGCTGCCATAAGAAAACACCAGAAACTGAGTAGCTCAGAAACAGAAATGTATTTCTCATAGTTCTGGAGGTTGGAAGTCAGGGATCAGGGCTCCGGTACAGCAGGTTCTGATGAGAGCCCTCTCCCGGCTTGGAGGGGGCGGTCTTTCTGTGGTGTTCTTATTTGGTAGAGAGAGACAGCAAGATCTCCGCTGTCTCTTCTTATAATGATGCTATTTCCCCTCACGAGGCCTCACCCTCATGACTTTTTCTAACTGTAAGGCCTCATTTCCAAGTACCATCACATTAACGGTCAGGCTTCCTGAGTTTTCCTGGAAAACAAAAAACAAAAAACAAAATCAGGTTTCAACACACAAATTTGGAGGGCACACACAATTCAATCTATAGCATTCATGATTTGAAATGTCCCTGATGCAATTCAATATGGCCATTATTCTTTCATTTAGTAAACACTTATTGAGCGCCTGTTGTTTCCAGCTCTTTTGCTGTGTTCTGAGTGAAAAAGAGCAGAGAAGAGCATAAAATAACACCGGCTGCAAGTTGCTCACATTCAAATATGGAGAAGAAAAGAAAAAAATTTTTCTTATTTAAAAAGAAGAAGAAAAGAAATGACAGTATAATGTGACAAGTCCAAAGTAGAGGCATGAAAGAGGACAGTGGCAGCAGCAAAGAAGAGCGTGCTTAATTGTCCCTACCGACCACTGAAGGCTTCCTGGGGGAAGAGCAATCCGTGTATAATCTGAGTATTTTAAAGGACGAATTGGAATTTTCCAGGTAGATAAGCAAGGAAAGGCATTATAAACCTGGATAAAAATACATACAAAAGCACAAAATATATGTCAATTCTGTTGACATTTAGTATCTAGTATGTTGGAACTATATTCAGCTCTAGTTTTTCTTTTTCTTTTTTTTTTTGAGACAGAGTCTCACTTGGTCACCCCGGCAGAGTGCCATGCTGTCTTAGCTTACAGCAACCTCAAACTCTTGGTTCAAGTGATCCTCTAGCCTTAGCCTCCCAAGTAGCCTCCCAAGTACCTCGGACTACAGGTGCCATAACAACCGGCTATTTTTGTTTGTTTGTTTTAAGAGATGGGGTCTCACTCTGGCTCAGACTGATCTTGAACTATGAGCTCTGGAAATCCACCTGCCTCAGCCTCCCAAGTGCTGGGATTACAGGTGGGAGTCATCACACCTGGCCTTCAGCTCTGATTTTTTTTTCCTTTTTAATAGAGACAGAGTCTCACTTTGTCATCCCCAGTAGAGTGCTGTGCTGTCACAGCTCACAGCAACCTCCAACTCTTGGGCTCAAGCAATTCTTTTGCCTCAGCCTCACTAGTAGCTGGACTACAGGCACCCGCCACAATAGCCAGCTGGTTTTTTTGTTTGTTTGTTTGTTTGTTTAGCAGGCCCAGGACGGGTTCCAACCCAACAGCCCCAGAACATATGGCTGGTGCCCTAACCTCTGAGCTACAGGCCCCCAGCCAGCTCTGATTTTCAAAAAGTGAATTTATAGCAACAAAAACTTAAAACAACAATTTTCACTAAAATTTATAATTGTATAAGATTGAACTATTTTATTTTTTATTTATTTATTTTTTTTTTTTTTGTGAGAGAATCTCACTTTGTCACCCTCAGTAGAGTGCTGTGGCATCATAGTTCACAGCAACCTCAAAGTCTTGGGCTCAAGCCATCCTTTTGCCTCAACCTGCCAAGTACCTGGAACTACAGGTGCCTGCCACAATGCCCCGTTTTTTTTTTTTTTTTAGAGACAGGATCACCCTCTCACTCAAGCTGGTTTGGAATTCATGAGCTCAAGCAATCTACCCACCTCGGACTTCCAGATTGTTAGAATTACAGGTGTGAGCCACCAAACCCAGCCTAAGACTATTTTTTTTTTTTTTTGACAATAGTAAAAGGATAAATTCTTCAATTTAATTTTAATACTTTAATTTAATTATGACCAAAGTACATTATTTGAACAATAATTTTTAATCTAAGTTGTTTGTTGTTGTTATTGTTATTGTTGTTTTATTGTTGAATCATAGCTCAGTACATCAGTGCAATCAAGGGGTACAATGTGCTGGTTTCATACAGTCTGAAATGTTTTCATCAAACTGTTTGACATAGCCATCATGTCATGACTGAACTATTTTAATTGAAAGTTTTTATTATAGAAAGTGATTCTAAGCAACAAACCATTAGTTTATAATGTAAGATTTTACAGATTTGGCAAATACAGTAATATGAGTCAATATTAAGGGGAAAAAGTAATTAAAGTATCCTTAGTTGCACCTTGTGAGAACACTATAAAGCAATGCTTTTTAACAGTGACTTCACTTTAGAATCATCTGAGTAGCCTTAGAAAATGCTGATGCCAGGTCCCCACCAGGGATTCTGACAGATTTGGTCTAGGGACCAGGCACATGGATTCATTATTAAAATGGATAGGGAGTCTCTTGGTTTAAACAGATTCAAATAATGGGCCCACATTTTTAAAGGATTTTATACACTTTGTTTCTAAAACTAAAATAGAGATGTTGTGTTATTTTAGTTATTGTTAGGTGATCATTTCTCATGATCATTTTCCACTAATTTTTTTCAGTATTTTTTATATACAAAATGTCATGTGAGATACTATCAGAACTACAAAGAGAAAGAAAATATCCCTGCTCTCAAGGGACTCACAGTTTAATGAAGAAGATAAATTTATACAGATGACTGTATAAATACGAGTATAAGCAAAGTACCCAGCTATACAGGAAAAAGGAAGGGGCGTCCACTTCCTGGTGGGACTCAATACTTATTTTATGGCCAAAGAGATATTTATTTCTGTTGTAAACAAATTTGGCCTATGTCTGTCTCATCTTCCTCTGGTAGTGATGGAATATTTTATTGGAGCTTATGAAGTTTTTCTGATAACAGGGTTGTTCACATAACTCTTTCAATATTTAAATGCTAAAGAAGTATATATTTTTAATACTGTGCCACCTTTTATTTCTATTTGAATGCTACTGCAAACAACTGCTGTTTATCCTGGCTTACAAGAAGGCTGATCACTGAAAAACTGACCACCACGTAGGCTTATAATTCATAAAACATGAGAAATTCAATGTTCCGTGGTGGTTTTCTTCATTTTCAGTTCAGATGAATGATCAGAAAAGCTGTCGTTTTTTCTTAGGACTTCTAAAGTAGAAATTGAAAACCATTTTTAAACGTGCTATCGGAAAAGGGGAAGGTCTGTAACGGCTACCGGTATTGACCTTGTTACTATGGAAACAACTTTTTAGTGGTTGCGTTTTAAAAATAAAACACAATTCAATTTCCTTTTCCATAACTCACAGGGCCATAAATTCTGCTTTGAGATATGATTTCAAATATCTGACAGTCCAATGACTTTTCACTGCTTTTTGGAAATTATGTTCAGTTTTATTGTATTTTCTAACCATTTGCTCTCTAAAACCGGAAGGGGCAAGGCAATTTAATTGCTTTCCAGAAAAAAGAGTGCAAATGTAAACATGCAGAAACACAGTTCTCCCTTTTATTTCATTTTATTTTCTAACTAGAATCAGAGGCATTGTAGCTGTGAAAACCTTCATTCAATGCCTCATTAATTTTCAATTCTTTCCTTTCAGAATGGAAAGAATCATAGTCGGTCCAGATTTACCACTGTTTCCTCTTCACAGGACAGCTCCTGTGCAGCATTTTAATCAATAGTGTGGTAGTCTAACTATAATTACAAAAGGGGTATCCACACTTTCAACAGGCATGAATGGATTCATGCAAAGTCTTCCCTGTGGATCTCAATAACACATTAGTTTCCTTCACCCTCATTCAGTCTAACCTTGAAATGTGACATTTTCATGCTCCAGGTCAAGAAGAACTATAAGGGGTTAAAGAAAGGATCAGAAAAAAACTGGGTAAAGACAGGAAGAGTAATATTTGAGGAAGGGAGTAATTAGTTCTGACAAATATCAGCCACTGCATTTGGGTGATGTTGCCCATGGCAACACCAACAGAATTTTTGTTTGTTTTTGCAGTTTTGGGCCGGGGCTGGGTTTGAACCCGCCACCTGCGGCATATGGGGCCGGTGCCCTACTCCTTTGAGCCATAGGCACCGCCCCACACCAACAGAATTTTAACTGTTTAAAGCAAAAGAAAATTTATTAGCTCAACTGTAAAGTTGAGTTAGTTTCCTTATTAGGTATACTTGAATTTAGGGGTTCAAAAAATTAAATCAGAAATAGTTTCTCTTTTTTCGTTTCTTATTTCTGAAATGTTTCTGAAAAGTTTCTCCTTGACTATGACAAATGGCTACCTACCTTAGGTAGGCTGCTGACTGCTCTCAGCCTACCTACATAGATATGAATCCAAGTCCTTAAAAAGATCCTTCTCTCCTAGGGTACCTCAAATCTCACTCCCAAAATTAGTTCCTTTTGGCTCTAACAATGATCTATGATGATTCCTATCACCATGTCATCATGGGTTAAGTTTTTATCTTTTTTTTTTTTTTAAACTTGAGACGGTATGTATCTCTTTCTCCCTGGTTAGAGTACAGAAGTGTAATCACAGCTCACTACAACCTCAAACACCTCAGCTCAAGCAGTCCTCCTGTTTCAGCCTCCCAAGCAGCCGGTACTGCAGGCCTGTGCTACCGCTTCTGGCATAGGCTTCCCAAAATGCTGGGATTACAGCCATCAGCCACTACACCCAGCCTGAAGTGCTCATCTTTAGGTGGCATGCCCACATTTGGAGCTGAGAGTAGGGTCAACTCAACTAAAGCACTTGGACTTAAGAGTGAGGAAAAGGGTAACCATAAAGGAAATCAAGGCAATAATGCCAGGAGCAGGAGGAGTAGCCACGGTATGGTACAAAATACAGATGTCCACTTCAGGGAACAGGAGTTTTAATAAAATAGTGTGGGTAGAAGCCAACTTAGAGAGAACTATGGTGTAATGAGCAATAATAAAATGATTTTGGCAAATTCTTCCTCCTCCTGTTTTTCCTCCTCTGTTTCATCCTCTTCTTCCTCTTCTTTTTCCTCTTTTTCACCTTGTGAAGAGCATATGTGAATAAAATTAAAATAGCAACAACAGTGGCTTGGGAGAGTAAGATCTCTTAAACAAAACCCCTTGTTTTACCATGGGAAATACTGAGTGTATTATAGACCAAGCTAAAAGACAGAGCCAAAAGTTGTCCATGAGATTTCGTAAGGTTGGACTTTAAGATAGACTCATTAAGGAGCAAAGACATTACTTCCTCTTAAAAGGGGGTAGGCCAGGCACAGTGGCTATCCACTTACAACTGTAATCCTAGCACTCTGGGAGGCCGAGATGGGTGGATTGCTTGAGGTTGCTGTGAGCTCTAATGATGACATTGCACTCTACTGAGGGTGACAAACTGAGACTCTGTCTAGAAAAAAAAAAGTGGAATAAGAATACAAATAGTAAAAAAATAAATAAATAAATTCTATTTAATCAAATTACATTCTCATTAATCTAATTAAAATCTAGGTCCTCTACTATGGATCTGCTTTGGGCTTTTGTTCTGTTTTATTGATTTGTCTATTTTTGTACCAATATTACTGCCTTTATTATTATAGCAATAAAATTAATTATACTTAGTTTTAGAAAAAAAGAATACAGATACTAAAATATGGATAGATTCTGAGACTAGTGAAGGGAATTTGAGTGTTCAGGCCTCGTAGCCTCTGCTTTTTCAAAGAGTGCAATGTAGGTTCATAACTTAAATATTTAGAGTGGTTTAAATTTGGAAATTTCACCATAGCAAGTGAGAAGGGATTTACACATAGGAATAATACAATCCTTTTAGGTGTTAAATTTAATCGTCTTTCCTGTATATTTGTATATTTTCTGGCTCCCATGGTATTGTAAGCACCATGAGAACAGAGCTCGCATGTGTTTTGTTCACATTATATACTCATTACTCAGCAGAGTGCATTATACAGAATTAAAATTCAACAAAGAATTGATGAAGAATCATTTGAACACATTAATGAATCCATATGCCTCTGGTTTCAGTCAACGCGACTTGGGGATTGACTAACCAAAATTATGAAGTAATGAGCTGATAAAAATTGCCTTGAGGCAAACAAAAATTTCATGCAAAAATGTTCCCTGTCACAGAAATGTTCCTCCTGTTACTCCCATGGTAGCAATATTTGCTAAGTCGTTTGCTAAAATACCAGTTGCGTCCAGGTTCTTCAGCACTACCGAGCTAGCAGCACGGTTTGCCAGACAGGTGGCCCAGGTGAGGCAACACAGAGAGCCATCGTTTTAGTTGAGTCTACATGAAAATAGAGAAAGTATTTGCAAAATAGTGTATACACAGGGAGGATTTACCAGTCCCTCTAAGTATTAGGGGAGCAGGAAGACTAGCACAGGCTGCGCCATGTTAACCAGTACTTTTCTCATACTTTTTTCTCCCACAATCGTTCTTGTAAATGGTTTACCCGCTCTCTGTTCTTCCAGTTAGAAGCCAGACTGGTGGCAGGTCTCTGGTACAGACTCACAACCAAAGAGTAAAAATAAGAGCAGGCTGTACTGTGAGTCAGAGCCTTCTCCTGTGGGCCCTTCCAGACAGGTTGGTTTCTCACTTTGCTCCCCTACTCCCATCCCAGGACTGGATACGCTCTCGCCAAGATCCCAGAGTTTCATTTTTCTTGACTTTCTACTTTCGTGGGCGCACCCTCCGTAGCTTTCTGGTGTCTCCAGGCTACACACTCAAGTGTTGCTAAGTGCCTCATCTCTTCTTCACCATGAGCTTCCCCTACATGGTCACAATGTCTTCCGTCCTCAAAAGTCACCACACAGGCATTTGCTTTCCTTTCCATAAAGTGACTTCTCCACTGAAGTCTCTTTTGTCACTATCCTTTCCCCCATGAATTTAGTCTCCTTTTAAATTTCTTTAGTGGCATAGTGAGACCCCAGGGCAGAGAAATGATTTATGTGGCCCATCTATCCATGCTTAATGAAGTGTCCAAGTTTAACCTTAATTTAATTTTATTTTTTTGAATCAGAGCCATGAGGAGTGTGTCCTGGCATTGTAGCTCACAGAAACCTCAATGAACTCTTGGGCTTGAGTAATTCTCTTGCCTCAGCCTCCCTAGTAGCTGGGACTACAGGCACCCAAAACAACGCCCCACTAATTTTTCGATTTTTAGTAGACTGTATCTCATTCTTGCTCAAACTGGCCTCCAACAGCCGAGCTCAAGCAATCCACTGTCCCAAAGTGCTGGTATTACAGGCATGAGCCACTGCACCTGCCCCAAGTTTAACTTTTGACTATTAATTTTTTTAAGTAAAAAATTAAACATTCTATTTAAAGTATATTTTCTACCTTAGAGAAATTATTTCATTTTGGCAACAGACTTACACTATATCATAAAGGATAGCAGATAGTCTACTAAATGAGGATGGTTAGATAATTCTCTCTAAAAGGGTATATAGCTACTGGATTATCTAGTTCCTTTCTCTATCTCTTACTTTATAGTTGCTGTTACTCTATAATTAATCAAGAGATTAGGAAAGAAAAGCACAGCAAGTACCATCTGTATGATTAGCTCGTAACTGAAAGCTTTGGGAGATTATCTGTGAAAGGTAATGACTAAAATGGGATTTTACCTTGTTTCACTGGTTATTTCTTTATTTAGCACCCTAAATTGGGAATTGATTACTTGTGACTATGCATTCAGCAAAAGTTGTATTTGGTAAAAATCATGGGAAATGAATTTTTCCCTGCTCCTGAAGAATATTAAACACGCACCTATCTTTCAAGATTTTATATGTGTGAGGCCACTTCCTCTTATGAAAACAAAATGCAGGCCTCTAAATAATTCCTGACAGTGAAACTTTAAGTTTCCTGGTCAAGTAGGTAGCTTGGGGCTGTCTGTAAGAAGGGAGTAGTAGGTGTTTAAGAAATAAATGTAAATGGCACTACACTTAATATTATGCCTATACCAATAATAAAATATACAAACAATCTTTCTTAATTTTTCGCTATGGTTAAGTACAAAAGGATGAAATTTTATCTTTGCACTACTCACAGAATATAACCCCTTCTATAACAAATTCTAAGAATAACTATTAACTTGGATATGCCTGTATATAGATAGGAGCTTTAGAAGTATACAAGGTTAATCTTATATTTCTCATTTTTCAAATAATGAATCTAAGATGTTATCGAGTGATTAAATAATCAGACAATTTAACTCTCTATCCATTTGGGATGTCAGTCTCTTAATATTTAGTGAGAGCCCTCTTTTATTTAATTATCTTTTAATTATCTTCCATTGGTAGTCCACACGCCACCGTAGCAGTGTTTATCATATCAACACAGAGTTACAGCTTAGCTGGAGAGAAGGACGGGAGGAAAGGAAGTTTCTCCAAACACCAAAGACTGACTAAAATGGCTTTATAGACTGGAAGTTGAACCAATTTGGCTATTTCATAAATAGCCATCTTAATTTTCTTCTCAGATTACTCATTATTAGTGTATAAAAATACTACTGATTTTTGAGTGTTGACCTTGTCCATCAATTTACAGAAAATTGATGTATAAAAC
Source organism: Arctocebus calabarensis (assembly GCA_963573935.1). Lineage (NCBI taxonomy): Eukaryota > Metazoa > Chordata > Mammalia > Primates > Lorisidae > Arctocebus > Arctocebus calabarensis. The sequence continues at coordinate 22,859 of CAUYON010168942.1, forward strand.
AAAATATGTAATACTTAACTGTGAACACACAAAGCAGAAATGAACCAGAGCTTCTTTTTTATCGTTATCAACCAGATTCAACCCATTCATTTATTAACCATTCATTTTATTTTTTCTATTATTTATGATAAAGAACACATGACAAAGTTTATCAAATTAATTATTAAGTGTACAGTTCATTGGTATTAAATACATTCATAATGTCATGTAACCAACAGCACCATTTATCTCCAGAACTCTTTTCCTATTGTGAAAATGAAACTCTATAGATATGAAATAGTAACTATTTTTCTCCATCCCCAGCACCTGGCAACTACCAGGTACTTTTTGCCTCTACAATTTTGACTACTCTTAAGTACCTATGAGAATGAAATCTTACAGTATTTATCATTTTGTAACTGCCTTTTGGTAACTCATTTATTTTGCTTGACATAATGTCCTGAAGTTTGATCCATGTGTCAGAATTCTTTTTTTTGTTTGTTTTGAGACAGAGCCTCAAGCTGTCCCCCTGGATAGAGTGCTGTGGCATCACAGCTCACAGCAACCTCCAATTCCTGGGCTTAAATGAGTCTCTTGCCTCCGCCTCCCAAGTAGCTGGGACTATAGGCACCCGCCACAACGCCCAGCCATTTTTTGGTTGCAGCCACCATTGTTGTTTGGCGGGCCCAGGCTGGATTGGAACCCGCCATCTCAGGTGTACATGGCTGGCGCCTTAGCCCATTGAGCCACAGGCGCCGAGCCAGAATTCTTTTCTTTTTAAGGCTCACTAATATTCGGTTGTACGTTTACCCACATAGACCACATTCTGCTTATCCATTCATTTGTCAATGGACACTTAGGTTGCTTCCACATTTTGGCTATTTTGACTAATGCTTCTATGAATGTGAGTGTACAAACATCTCTTTGAGATCCTACTTCAATTCTTTTGATTGTATAATTAACCAGGCTGATCAATGTGAAGTGGTATGTCCTTGTAGTTTTGATTTTCATTACCTTGTTGAGTAATAATATTGAGAATCTTTTCATATCCCTTTTGATCATTTGTATACCTTCGTTGGAGAAATATTTACTCAAGTCTTTTGCTCACTTTATATTGTTTTCTTTTAAATTAAGTTTCTTTGCTCTTTTTGAGTTTTAGGAGTTATCTATACATTCTGTATATTAAAGCCTTATAAGATAAACGATGCAAGTATTTTCTCCCATTCTGTGGGCTACTTTTTTACTTTATTGCTAGCACCTCATAATGCACAAAAATTTTTGTTCTCATGAAGTCCAGCTTATCTGTTTTTTCTTTTGCAGACTGGGCCTTTGGTGACATTCAAGAAATGATTACCAAATCCAATAGGAGGCAAAGATTTTGTCCGATAATTTCTTCTAAGGGCTATATAGTTTTACTTCTCATGTCTAGGTCTTTGGTCCATTATGAGTTAACTTTTGCATAAAGGTAAAGGCTCAACTTCATTCTTTTGCATGTGACTATCCCATTTTCCAGCCCCTTTTGTTGAAAAGACTGTCCTTTCCCAGTTGAGTAATCTTTGCAGCCTTGTCAAAAAGTATTTGATCACATAGTTGATGGCTCATTTCTGGGCTCTCCATTCTATTATACTGGCATATATGTCTGTCTTTATGCCAGTATCCTATTATTTCTATGTAATTTCATAGTAAGTTTTGAAATCAGGCAGCGTGTTTACTCCAGATTTGTTCTTCTTTTTCAAGATTGTTTTGGCTAGTCAAGGTTGCTTGAAATTCTACACAGATTTTAGGATAAGCACTTCTATTTCTGCAAAAAAAAATTTTTTATTGGGTTTTTGATAGAGATTCTATTGAATCTGTAGATCATTTTGGATAGTATTAACATGGTAACAATATTGGGTATTCCAATCCATGAGGATCATATGTATTCCATTTTTTTATGTCTTTAATTTTTGTTAACAAGACCTTATAATTTTCATTTTATAAGTCTTTTACCTGCTAGGATACATTAATTTCTAAGTACTTTATTCTTTTTAATGCTATCATAAATAGCTATCTTAATTTTCCTCTCCGATTATTCATTATTAGTGTACAGAAAGTAATTGCTTTCTTAATTTTCTTCTCAAGATTACTCATTATTAGTGTATAAAATTACTACTGATTTTCGAGTATTGACTTTATATCCTGTTACTTTGCTAAATTTGTTTATTAGTTCTAACAGGGATTTTTGTGGAATCTGTGTGTTTTGGTTGTTGATGTCACAGAATTACGTATGTATACACTGTATACTCCAAAACAGAAACTAAAATTGTTTTCAATTTATTGGCTTCTTAAATTAAGTATAATACAAAATGTGGAAATATAAACCAAAATTACAATAATGTTAGGCTTTAGACTAATCATTATTTAATGAATCAGTCTTTTAAATCGTGTAGAAAATAAAAAGTAGAGTTATAAACTATTGTTGTAGTAATACTAGATTGTATAATTTCTCATGTATTTTCTGTTAATGAGATCTTTATTTCTTTATATAGTTTCAAGTTATTATCTAGTGTCCTTTATTTCACCTTGAAGGATTCCCCTGAGCATTTCTTGAAGGTCAGATCTAGTAGCAATTAATTCCATTGTATATACCTCCACATTAATCTAAAATTTAAAAAAAATTTTAAAAAAATTAATTCCTGAGGCTGGGCATGGTGACTCAATCCTGTAATCCCAGCACTTTGGGGAACTGAGGTGGGAGGATCATTTGAGTCTGGGAGTTTGAGAACAGCTTGGGCAATATTGAGATCCTGCCTCTACAAAATATACAAAGATTGTCCAAGAAGGGTGGCATATGCCTGTAGTCCCCGCTACTCAGAGGGCTGACGCAGGAGGATTACTTGAGCCCAGGAGTTTGAGGTTGGAGTGAGCTATGATGACACCACTGCATTCTATCCCCAGCAACAGAGAGAAATTCTGTGTAAAAATAAATAAATAAAAATTAAAAAAAAATAAAATCCTCAGTCATAACTTCAAATTCTCAATAGCCAAGTGTTGGCTACCATATGTGACAGCACGAATATAGAACATTACTGTCATCACAGAATGTGCTGTTGTACAGGGCTGTTCTATTAATAGGTTATACTATTGAATATACAGTAAAATAATAGACATCTTTCTCTGCCGTTTTCTCTGCAGTATCCCCAGTAATTATAGTAGTGATTTTCACATAGTGGTAAACAGGTATTTGTTGAAAAATGAATCAATTGAATATGTAACTAGAAAGCAAGAAGAATCTAGTTTCAGCTATAGAGTACTTATGGAAATTCAAGGTTAAAAATTAGGTTTGGGATCAAATGGGAGGTCTTATTTGAGTTTTTTGAGGATTCTCCATTCATCTTTTCTAAGAGACTGTATTAGTTTGCCATCCCACCAACAGTGTAAAAGTGTTCCCCTCTGTCCACATCCGCACCAGCATCTACAACTTTGAGACTTTGTGATGTGGACCATTCTCACCCGGTCTAGGTGATATCTCGGGGTGATTTTGATTTGCCTTTTTCTGATGATTAGGGATGAGGGGCATTTTTTGATATGTTTTCTGTGTTACCATGGAATACTATGCATCCATACAAAGATGAAGACTTCACATCTTTTGTATTAACCTGGGTGGAGATGAAACACATTCTTCTTAGTACAGAATCACAAGAATGGAAAAGTAAATATCCAATGTACTCAATACTAGCATGAAGACAGTAGGTGATCTAATGCATGCCCACATAAGAGAAAAACTCAATTCAATTCAAGTTGGGGGAGAGGAAATGAGGAAGGGGACAGAGGGCAGGGGAGGAGGGGATCAGTGTGCTCCCACTTAATGGACACAGTGTAAGTGTATTGGCTCATCTTTCAGGTGTGGACACAACCACAAGAGGTTCTCTACCTAACATATGCAAATAGTATAACCTAGTTGTTTGTACCCTCACATTAACCTGAAATTTAAAAAAAGAGAAGTTTTATGCAGAAAATATTATATAATTATATAAAATTCAGGAACTAAGAAGTTAGGCTACATATTTATTTATTTTGAGATAGAGCCTCAAGCTGTCACCCGGGGTAGAGTGCTGTGGCATCACAGCTCACAGCAACCTCCAATTCCTGGGCTCAAGCAAGTCTCCTGTCTCCGCCTCCCAAGTAGCTGGGACCACAGGCGCCCACCACAATGCCCGGCCATTTTTTGGTTGCAGCCGTCATTGTTGTTTGGCAGGCCCAGGCTGGATTCGAACCCGCCAGCTCAGGTGTATGTGGCTGGCACCTTAGCCTGTTGAGCCACAGGCGCCGAGCCTAGGCTGCATATTTTTGAAATAATTATTTATGCTTGCCTCCAATCTTGACTAGCAGTAGACTATCACCTTTAAAAGTTGATTCACTTCTCTTTCCCCAGAGTTAACTATTATGCTCAAATTGCTTTGAGTCATTCCTCTTCATGCTTTTCTACTTTTCCTATGCATTTGTGTATTGATAACAATAAATATAATAGTGATCAATATATGTATAAACAATTACTATGGCAAAAAGTTATAGTCCCTTCTATAACTTACTATCTTTCCTCAATATTTTATTTCACATATTTCCATCTTGAAACATTTAATATTTAATTGCTCTGTAGCACACAATTTTATGATTGTGTCACCTTTTACTTATTGGTTGTTATCCTTTCTATTGCTGGACACTAAGACTGTTTCCAATGTTTGCCTGACAGGAGCAATGCAGCAGTTACCATCATATATTTCTCCTTGTCCACATGTGCACTTTTTTTAGCATTTGCTATATAACTAGAGATGTAATTGTTTACTTACAAATCTTGATGATCTTCAGCTTTACTCAGTAGTGCCAACTTCTTCTCTAAAGTGTTTTCCAATTTACACTTCCCTCGATAACAATTTCAAATTGCTCTTTCCCAGCAATTTATCAATATGGGTGTTGTTAGATTAGGTGTAAAATGCTCTTGTAGCATTTTGTTTCAATTTCTTTTTTTTTTACATATACATGTGTTTATTAGGTTTCCACTTTTTGCCTTCACAGAATTAAAAAGACTTAAAATTTAATAACAATAATGATGTTTAAGATAAGGACTAGAAACAAAAACCTCGTAAAGAATGAACAAAGAGAAATACATTCAGAAAAGAAATCAGACGATTACTGCAACAAAATATTAAGCAGTATTAATAATAATAATGCAAAGAAAGTAATGTTCACATTGTCAAATAAGAGTATGTCTATTATAGAATGCTTTGACTCTGAGGCTCAGTATGGAGTCATCAGTTAACTTCTTATTTTTTTCCAAAGTCTCAAAAACTAGACAACTAATATTATATAAATAAAAGCGAAAGATAATTTCAAAAAACAGGTCATGCCAAATCTTACAGACAATAGAAAAAGTAAAAATATTTCAAAACCATTCTACTTAATCTGGATACACCCGATATTAAAATTGGAGAAAATATATTGTTATAAAGGGAAATTACAAACATATTCCACCTATAAATAAGGATGCCATATCCTAAACAACATATTAACAAGTTAAATTAAAAATTAATGGTTAAGTAATGTACTTTGGTCAAAATTGAATCCAACTCATGTGAGAATTAGTCACATAATAAAATTCTTTCCTCCTTCAATACCGTATTTTATTCTTTGAATTTAGATGTTAATTTGCAGAGAATTGGTGTCTACATGATATTGCATCTTCCCATTTATGTATATGGATATAGCATATTTCTCCATTTATTTGTGTTTTTCAATAAAAGGACAGCATGATATAAAGATCATGAATATTAAAATATTCATGTATTTGTAAAATATTTAGTGTTTTTGTTGTCACTGTCATTTTAAAAAAACATTTAATGGGTTTTTATTTGTGTACCCCAACCCAATTAATTTTTTCATGTGCTGAATTTATATCCAAAACTTGTTAAATACTCTTATTAATTCCAGTAGCTTGTCAATAGGTTTCTCTTGATTTTCTATGTATGTAATTATGTTGTACATAAATAATTTACCCCTTTCCAATGATTATACACATCATTACTTATCTTATTGAATTAACTAGGAATTTCAAATATTATATTCTGATAACAGTGATACTGATTATCTTGTCTGGTTTTATCCTTGAATTGTAATATTTCTAACTTTTCACTTTTAAATATCTCATTTGCTACACATTTTGGTAAACATTTTTTATTGGGTTAAGGAAGTTATTTTATTATTAGTTTGCTAAGCTCAAAATAAATACTGAATTATTTGCTTTTCTACATATTTATTTTAAAAACAGTCATGTATTTTAAAATGTTCATTAACCTTTTTTCTGTATTAATCGTTAATGTGGTAAATTATATTGATACCTACTAATATAACATCTGTTAAATCTGTTATAGATGGTGATTAAATTAACATTTAGTAATATTTTATTATTAAACTATCCTTACATTTATTGGGAAAAAACTACTTAGTCACGATTTATAATCTTACATATTTCTGGACAGCATTTGGTAAGAGTTTGTTTTATATTCCAGCATTTGTAGTTTAAAGTCAGAAGGTCTATGGCTCCAATTTTTCATCCAGTTTGGTGTCAAAGTTTCAGTAATCTCATAAAATATCCCCATGAGCCCTTTCTCTCTCTTTTTTCCTGTGCAACTGGTTGTTTGTGGAACTCAATTGTAGGCTATTTTAGAAATGATTGGAAATCCATATTCATTATCTGTTTCCTTGCCTTTCTCTAGATTTGGACATATGCATTTTCCTATCTGTAACATCTTTTTTTGGCACTTTCTATATTATAAAATCATCATCATTAAGATGAACAGAGAAAATCCAAAATGATCTCTACTAGGTATTGTTTCACACTCCAGAAATACCCTCAAGAAACCATATGGACGGGGAGGGGGACATACATGGGAGGAACAATAATGAAAATCAAACTCCTACATGTCCATTACTAATATAGGATTGAAAAATGAGGACACTATCTCAATCTGTACTGATGGGGACGATGAATATTTTTTCACATGCAAAAACCCTAACAGAGACAGCGTAGCATTTAAAACATATTTCAAAATCCGAGAATCTTCAAGTTGCTACAACCGTTCATGCTGTCTGATTTAAATCATTTTCTAAGGATCATGTACAAAATATGTATTTTTCCCAGGTAATCTCTGTTGTCTTTTAAAGTCAACTGCAATTAGAGTAGTGTGGAGGCAGCAGGTGGCAGCAGTTTCCGCTCCAAAAACTGGGAATTGCAGCAAAGTCATAGAAGAATTCGCGGCCTCCCTGGCAGGCTAGCCTTCCTGTGAAGTTCTTTGTGTCTGTAACTGCTCCTTTCATATATGGAAGGAAAGAGAATACAATGCATCAATCCTGCAAACTCTAGAAAAACAAAGAGGATTGTGTGTGTGTGTCTTCTAGAGAATGAGTAGCAAACATGAAATAGGGGGGATCCTCCTCTTTATTTAAAACACCCAGTGCCTTCATGCTCTTTCTTCTCCTTTTCCCTTCTCCATACATTCTTTTGGGTCTCACTCAAGCCTTTCCTTTCCTGGGAATTTAGCCATGCTTTTAGAATATTTGCTACCTTTTATTAAATTATGGTAGATGATAACAATATTCATGCATAAAACTAATGACCATTTATGGAGCATGTACTGTGTAATAAATTCTATTCCAGAAGTGTTAGAAGTTTTATCTCATTTAGTCTACCACAACAGCTCAAAAAATTAGATACTACTATTATCCCCATTTTATAGATGTAGAAATTGAAGCCCAGAGAAGTTCAGTAACTTGCCTTAGATCACACAGCTGATAAGTGCAAGAGGCCAGAAAAAAAGTACAGGCTGTCTGACTTTGGAGCCTGTGCTCCCCACCGTTACTCAGGGTGGATTAGCCAAGTAGACCAATCCCAGCGGATACCGAATATTTTAATTCCTCTAGGATTTAGGCTGCTTCAAGCTATTTAAAGTGTATATATTTCCAAAACTCCTTTGAGAAGAGTATCCACAGGTGGAAATTTAAGGCCACCAACAGATGGTTCAGCATGGAAGAGAGGCTGGAATAAACAGAGGAAGAAGATAAATCTCCACTTCTTCATTTATTAGATGTGAAAGCTTGGCAAGTTATGTCACCACCCAGAGCTTGACTTTCCTCATGTGTTAAATGGTGAAAATAATACTTACACGTTGTTGTGAAAATTAATTGAGATAACACGGCAGAGTTCCCAGAACACAATCGGTACATCCTCAGTGAGAATTAGTGCATGTCTATGTGTCCACGTCCTCGAATTAACTGGAGTGCTAAGCTTCCCTGGGGGAGGCTGAGCTGGGAAAAATAAGAGGAAAATACAGGACCCTAATTGGGCATTATTTATTTTTCTGTCTCCCTCAATGACTATCTCAACTGGTGAGTTCATTATAAATGCTTCTTCTTAAATTAATGGGAATATAAATTCACAAAATGATCAGTCAGTGGATATTTTACCTATGTAAAAATGGAATCTGCCCAACTATTTGATATGCATTTAGGGAACTGAGGTTAAGAGATAACACCAATGTTTCTGGGAAACTCACTCATGATTAAATAAGGTTAATCGGGCTCCTTATAAATTTCTGGCTTAAAGAGACTCAATTTATATTTGTGACATCATTTCTTGTTCTCTGATATGTTTGAATTTGTTTAATAATGTATTAAGGTAACTGATTTTTTCTCCTAGACCAAAAACAGAAGACGCCTGGGTATTTGCGAAGCCCAATGCCATTCAGGCTGTGGGGGTCATGTCCTTCGGTGAGTATGTGGTTTCAGAGGCCCTTTCTCACTGTTTCGTGTAAAAGTACTATGTTTCAGATTTATGTCTGGATACCAGATGTCCTAAGTGTTAGACTTCCTATTAGCAGCATATGATCTAGTTAATGCCAATGTAAAATTAAGGCCAAACTTTTCTCACTCATCACTAACATTTGTTTCAATTTGGTAAAATGTATTTTTCGTGCAGAAAATTTGTTATTGTCACCTTGTTTCTTTCTTTCTTTTTTTTTTTTAGAGACAGAGTCTCACTTTGTCACCCTCGGTAGAGTGCTGTGGCGTCACAGCTCACAGCAACCTCCAGCTTTTGGGCTTAGGCGATTCTCTTGCCTCAGCCTCCTGAGTAGCTGGGACTACAGGCGCCCACCACAACGCCCGGCTATTTTTGTTGCAGTTTGGCCGGGGCTGGTTTCAAACCTGCCACCCTTGGTATATGGGGCCGGTGCCGTATCACTGAGCCACAGGCGCTGCCCAAGGTCACCTTCTTTCTTAACTTGGAAGTTGAGCAAGTGCCACGGACGTCTTCATATCCATGCACACAAAGTAGTATGAAGTGGCCAAATGTCTGAAACCTTTTTATTATGTCCCGGATGGCAAAGGAAGCCAGGGGCTGAAAATTATGATGATGTTTAGATTTTTCTTAAGATGGAAAGAGCCATTAAGAAAAGCAAAATAGGAAGTTCAAATTGCCCTGGTGTGTATCAGAAGTGACAAGATAAGATCGTATGAGCCTGAGGTGAATGAACTTTCCCATTCCCGGAGGTATTAGAAAAGCTATTTTCCCACATATTTAAACTTCAGTTCATTGGCATCTAAAGTAGCACTCATCTCGGAATTTTCAGAACTAGTAAAGAAAATCTTGGTGCTTGCTTTAATGATGGTTGTTTCGTTTTGTTTTTGGATTGCAGCATTTATTTGCCACCATAACTCCTTCTTAGTTTATAGTTCTTTAGAAGAGCCCACGGTAGCTAAGTGGTCCCGCATCATCCACACATCCATGGCGATTTCTATGTTGATCTCTGTGCTCTTTGCAACTTGTGGATACCTGACATTTACCGGCTTCACCCAAGGTAAAAATGAGAGGTTCAGTCCAGTCATATGTTGGTTTTCAAGTGGATTGGTACACGTATGCCCAGTGTTCTGTTTCAGAGGGATCGCTCTCTCCCGCCCATTCTCTTTTCTGCACTTTAGACTGTTTCTTGATTTTTTCCTTCTTAAACTGCTCAACTTAGCTCTGGAGTCCATATGCTCCCCATCCACGCTTTCATGTTCAAGCACATGAACTCTGGCTTTCCTCCTCACTACTCCACAGAAGCTTCACTTTCGAAGGTACCCGTGGCCTCTGGTCTTCGTGGTTCCGATTCCCCTGAATCTCTCCAAATCACTTACCAATATCAAACGGCCTATTTTTGCTCAAATTTTTCCCCCTTCGAGAAAAAGACTCTGTTACATTATCCTGGTTATTCTTTATCTCTGTTCGTATTTTTCTTTCTTCTCTTCCTCTCTTTTCTCTTTCTAATCCCCCATTCCATCCCACCCCATGTTGCTTGCTTTTCTCTCAACAAACACTCTCATTATTTTAGTTGTAACCCAGACCTTTCTTTTCATTGCCACCTTGTTTCCTGCTGAACGTTTCGAGTCAGTTGGCACATTCTTGCCTGAATCACAATACATCATCTCTCCCATAAACTCAGCCTTTCCTTCCCTCCCTCCAAAGTTACTTCTCTTTCTTTGCCCTCACCCGGGCCCGGCACTAAGTGCTTCTCCCTTCTGGTTCCTTTGACCTTCTGTCTTCTCTGTATTGCGATATTCAGGACCGTCTGACGGTCGGCTAAATGCTGTGATTCATGCATCGTGTAGCTCTTGCACATCTATTATCTCCTTGACCTTCAAACAACCCTTTGGAGGGAAGTGGAATAACTAGTTTACCCCCTGATTAAAGCACACTGAAGTGAAGCAACCTGCTCATGCTGGCAGGTGACAAACAAGAAAAGTCTTCTGACTCCTACGTCCAGTTTTTGGCTTTTTTTTCCATTCTCTTCGTACCACCCCCATAGCCCACCAAAAGCCGTTTAGCCTCCAGCTTCTCTTTAGTTTGCTGAAGACTAAGTTTGCTCTTAGGAGAGTAGCAGGCTGGTTTTGAACAGAGGTTACAGGTCACTACGATTGTAGGCAGGTATTTCTCAGGAAATAAAGATGGTTTCAAAAGTAATGATTAACATAATCCCAGTGTGGTCAAAATATAATACGTGCGTGCTATTAGATTGCAATAACACAGTGACCTTGAAAATCCTGATAAGAATTGTGTTCCATAAGATTACGACATATTACTGTTGCCACACAGTTTGCCAAAATGAGTAGCAGCGGGGGCTCCAGTCTGTGTAGGACCTTGGGTTTTAAATGCCTTTTCTGTATGACATAATTTTTTTTTATTAGTTACACCTTGAGGTATTTTTGTCAGTAATTGCTCAGATATAATTAAATCTTTGTATAACAATGGTAACAGGTGTTTGATGTTATTGTTGTCTTTTCCCTAGCTATAATTCTCTAAAATACACCTGGATTTAAGCTGGAATAAGCCAGCAGTGTTTCTCGAGGGTCTAGGCCATTTCTCCTTAGACAAATCTGGTCTTACTTGTGCAAACTGCATGCTTCTTTTCTGTCTCTTTCAGTACAAAAATCTCAGCTCATGCGGCAGTGGGTACTCTGGATTCTTACTTACATCCCAGTGACTTTTAAAAACAATGTAGGACCCATTTCTTAGTAGAGCTGAGGGTAATGAACAGGCAGCTTCAGCCCTTTTTTCTCAGAATGCTGGAATTTTTTTCACTCAATCTTGAAAACCTGCAAGTAATTCTTTGCCACCTTTGCTTGGTGATTTAACCTCTTTCTGCCCAAAAGGATATTATAAAGTAATGTGCATTTGTTCTAGCTGATGAGGAAACAGGGGGAAAAAGTCTTGGGAAGAAGCAGTTCATTTAGGGTATTTAGCTTTTTTTTTTTTTTTGGAGACAGAGTCTTACTCTGATGCCCTAGGTAGAGTGCCATAGTGTCGTAACTCACAGCAGCCTCAATCTCTCGGGCTTGAGCAATCCTCTTGCCTCAGCCTCCTTGGTAGCTGGGACTACAGGTGCCCAGGCACCCACCACAGCAACCAACTAGTTTTTCTATTTTTAGTAGAGACAGGGTCTTGCTCTTGCTCAGGCTGGTCTCGAACTCCTGAGCTCAGGTGATCTACCTGCCTCAGCCTCCCAAAGTGCTAGGATTATAGTGGTGAGTCAGCGCATCTGGTCCTGTATTTAGCTTTTTTATTTATTTACTTTTTTTTGACACAGAGTCCCACTATGTTGCCCTCAGTAGAGTGATGTGGCGTCATAGCTCATAGCACCTTCAAATTCTTGGGCTTAAGCAATTCTCTTGCCTCAGCCTCCCAAGTAGCTGGGACTACAGGCACCTGCCACAAAACCTGGCTATTTTTTGTTTGTAGTTGTCATTTTTGTTTGGCAAACCCAGGCTGGGTTCAAACCCGCCAGCTCCAGTGTATGTGGCTGGCGCTCTAGCCGCTGACATACAGGCACCTAGCCGGTATTTAGCTTTTTAATGAAAGAAAAAAATACAAAAGTCTTATACTTTTTGAGTTTTTTTCTTTTTAAATAGTATAATAGTGGGTGACTTTAATCTAATTTTGATTCTTTTTAATTTTTGACCTCATTTTTTAAATTTAAACATGTTAAATCAGGAAATAAACAGGCTTAAATACTCAGTGTCAGAGTTGGTCAATGTTTTTTGCTGACATGACTTCTTTGCCCCAGTTAAATCCCTGAATTTATTCATAAATAAGCTAAGAAAAGGTAGTCTCGGCTCGGCGCCTGTGGCTCAACGGGCTAAGGCGCCAGCCATGTACACCTAAGTTGGTGGGTTCAAATCCAGCCCGGGCCTGCCAAACAACAATGATGGCTGCAACCAAAAAATGGCCGGGCGTTGTGGCGGGCGCCTGTAGTCCCGGTTACTTGAGAGGTAGAGGCAAGAGACTCTCTTGAGTCCAGGAATTGGAGGTTGCTGTGAGCTGTGATGCCACGGCACTCTATCCAGGGTGACAGCTTGAGGCTCTGTCTCAAAAAACAAACAAAAAAAAGAAAAGAAAATGTAGTCTCTAGGTAAGAATTCTGTTAAGGTTTCTATGGTCCATAATTTATTTTGAAACAAATTAAATGTAGCATTCTTTCAGGGAAATAGCCATAGTTTCACAGTTTTGAATCAGTGCATTTACCCTGGGGCTTGTCAGATGAGGTGCTAGACAATGTGTGTTTGGAATTCCTTCTGGGGCCTCAAGTCTGTGATTAGACCCTATAGCGTGGCAGACAGGAAGTTCAGCTCCCCAGATGGACTGGGCTACTCTTCCTTTCAGGACTGTACTTGATCTCAGAATAGCATTTCAAAGGAAATTTGTTTATTTTAACAGACTTTTTTTTTTAAATAATGAGGTCACTTACTCACCAGAAACAAAGACCAGAAGCAAGTTTACAAAGCCAATGCACAAGAATTTAGGGAGTTGATTCTGATGTAAGAAGACAATGGATAAAGTATTTTTCAGAAGTTGATACAAATTTGAGGTGAACCAAAAACAAACCATGAGAATGAGTGAAAAACTATCAGTGATAGAGTTATCTTCAGGTGGTATACATACTGGCTTAAAATCAACGAGTAACTACATTATTATCGAATGAAAAAATATATTTAGACCTGATCATCTGTTGTTCACTGAATTGAAGGAAAGGAAATATATGGAGAGTCACTTATGTACAGTCATGTGCTGCTTAATGACAGCGACACATTCTGCAAAATGTGCCATTCGGCAATTTTGTCCGTATGTGAACATCCTGAGGTTGGCTCCCACAAACCTAAGTGGCATACCCGACTACATGTGGAGGCCACATACTATGACCTATTGCTGCAAACCCGGGCAGTATATCACTGTGCTAATGGTGCAGGCAGCTGGAAAACAATGGTAAGTATTTTTGTATCCAAATGTATTTAAACATAGAAAACATACAATAAAAATGTGGGCATCGTAATCTTTATAGGACTACCATCTTCTGTAGCTTCCCTTAGGCGACACATGACTATTGCAAATACTTAAATTTCATTTATTAGTTGTCTCAAATATACAGTATCTAAATAGACCTATGTTATATTTTTTTGTAGGTGACTTATTTGAAAATTATTGCAGAAGTGATGACCTGGTAACCTTTGGGAGGTTTTGTTATGGCATCACGGTCATATTGACGTATCCAATGGAATGCTTTGTGACCAGAGAGGTAAGTATAATTTCTTCCCTACTCTTTATCTAGTTTATGACATTTTACGTAGGAAGAACTATAAGTAATTCAATTGGGCAAATTCCCACGAGCATGACAAGTGGTATAATCGATAAAATTGTCAATTATAAAACATCTGAGTTTAAAATAAATTTATATTCAGATGTTTACAAGGCAATTTTTTAAAAGTTGCATTTGAAAGGGAAGTTTGTTAGCTTGGTTTTTATTGCCACAAGCATTAATCTTTATACGACTACTGTCCAAAATGAATGTGAGCCTTTGGTAACAGCCAAACTAAGTTTGTTGGGGGTTTTCTTATAGCTTTCTCACAAAGTCACAAAGTACCAAGGTTGAAAACATGGTTTACATAATTATCTTTTTGCTGAGATGTTGTACAAGTCAACATGTATCAAAGACATCACAGATCTAGGGCAGTGCCTGTGGCTCAAAGGAGTAGGGGCACCAGCCCCATATATCAGAGGTGGTGGGTTCAAACCCAGCCCTGGCCAAAAACTTCAAAAAAAAAATAATAATAATAAGACATCATAGGTCAGATTATAATTGGTTTTGTTCTTTCTTAAAAACTACTAAAGTTAGAAAAAAAACTACTAAAGTTTCTTATACTTCAAGGTAAACCAAAATTCAATTAAGTTCTTCAGCCTTATAGATATATTTTATTTATATAATTTCATAAGTTGATTTACCTATTTACATTTATATACAACATAAAAATAATACAGATAATTCAAGTATACAGTATATTATTTATATATAAGTATATTTCATTAAAAAGCCAACTCTGAATCATGTTATGTAGATCACCTCGATTTGTGGAGAAAGATTAGCTAAAAGCAAATTAATTCTTCTAGTGTAAAATGGGATAACATAGCTGGTCACAAATCCCTTATGCTGTCAGCTAAAACTCCACTATCCCAGTAAAACATGACCCTTCTTCACAGCAGTTCTTTCAGGAGTCACCCTGAAAAGAGCTTAGTGTTAGGCTGTATTGGAAGAGGCTGTTTACACAGCATACCACGTGAATGGGGGCAACGTGTGAAGTCTGCAGAGCTTTATACACTGAGTAACCGGCAGGCTTTTTGAGGCAGGCAGGTGGTTACCTTCAGCAGGTACAGAGATAAGGACCCACGCAGGGAAATGGAAGGGAGTCATATGTTCAGCAGCCTACGTCCTTCACAGTGAGCAGCTCACTTAGAAAAGTGGACTCCATAGACCAGTTCTCTACCTTGACTACAGGAAGAAGTAGACTGAATTAAGGTTACTTTATGCAGATTTTTCAAAATTTAACAGCCAGTGCCAACTACTGTTAGATTCAGGAAGTGGTATTATTTTAGCTTCTGCCCAGTACTTTAGGTTCAAATCTGGTCTCTAGATCAGCAAGAACAAATGGTACATTTTCATGTGGTTTCTGGCAAATTGCCTGTGGATGGTCTGACTCACTCCACCTGCTTTCAACTTCTGTCTTAAACTTGAGTTTCCTTTCTAGCCGCTGTGACAGGAAGACAGAATGAAATCAAGATCTCTGCCATGGTAGAAAGTACTTGTCAGAGAATGTTTTATATACTTTTCCCAGTCATTTCTTTCTCTTTTTCTTCTTTCTACACACACACACTCACACATAAATATACAATTGACATTAATATAATGGAAACCTTTTGTATTCCTAGGATGAAATAGCCAGCCACATATAAGCATGTCAAAACCCTTTAAAAATATCTCTCTCGGCTCGGCACCTGTGGCTCAACGGGCTAAGGCGCCAGCCACGTACACCTGAGCTGGCAGGATCAAATCCAGCCCGGGCCCGCCAAACAACAATGACGGCTGCAACCAAAAAATGGCTGGGTGTTGTGGCAGGCACCTGTAGTCCCAGCTACTTGGGAGGCAGAGGCAGGAGACTCGCTTGAGCCCAGGAATTGGAGGTTGCTGTGAGCTGTGATGCCAGGGCACTCTCTCCAGGGTGACAGCTTGAGGCTCTGCCTCAAAAAAAAAAAATATAAATATACAGGCAAAAATAGGTTAAAAGAGAAAGAATGCAGGGGGTTCGTCATGCTAACAAGAGTCAAATAAAAAGCTAGACTGGCTGTATAATCAGACAAGGTGGATTTTAAAGCAACGTCTGTT
>CAUYON010168944.1:0-29588 GCA_963573935.1 Arctocebus calabarensis
AAATAAAAGAACTTCCCTTTTTAAAAACAGAAACTCTCCTGGATGGCAAAACCTACTGACTCTTTCGCGCATTGTCCAAATTAATAGCCCCAATTATGAGGGATTTCCTATAGCAACTCACATTATTGTCTTTGCATCAGAAACCAGGCCAAAGCATTTAATTTTCTGAGGGACCCAGGAACTGTTGGTAGAATTCATTCTCCAGTTGGTAAAGCCTATTTAGATTTCTCTGAGAACTGTGGAAAGATCTAAATGAACATGAATTCTCTGAGGCTTGACCTAAAGCAGATGCTCAGACCCACCCACCTCCCAGCCCAGCCCCCCAGACTCATCACCTAAGGCCTATTTGCCCCTGAAGCCCACAGTCCTGCATCCCTCTTTGACCTTCTGTCCACTTCTTTCTGGCTTCAGCTCACACTCCCCCAGGAAATCTGCAATATTAACATCACTAGAGCACTAAATACTGCCAATTCTTCACCCATCTTTATTTCTCAGCAGCTTCCTTCCTCTCCACAACTCTCTCCTTTTATTCATTTCTCTCAATTCCTGTGGATTTACTTCGCAAGTTTATTATGAAGTTGCTCTAGCTGGATGAAAGAGCAGAGAATTGTAAGATCTTAGCGAAACTACCACCCAGGGTTGTCAATTCTTATCATTTTAACATTATTCACTATATGCAGAACACATGGAAAATAATGGAAATACATGTAGAGTCCTCATTTTGCACAGTTCTGATGCACATGTGTATCCGTCAACACGCTACCAAGCAAAGCAAGGACCGTCACGGGTAGGGGGAGTGTCTGGCATTTGATGTATGCATTTATATTTTTACTACGTTTTTAAAAATGCCTTTGTCTAATATGTTCCCTCTTCGTAAACGTCGTGTAAACTGTTTCTTGGTGAATGCATCGTTCTGTGACTTTCTTTTTCAGTTAATATGCTCTGTGGGATGAATCCAAGTTCATGCACATACTCCATTTGTTTTCACTGCTGGATAGTATCCCATAGAGGAATGTGCTACAGTTTCCCTCTTCCCTCCTCAGTGACCTTTAGGCTATTTCTGCTACAGACATTGCTGCAATGACCACCCTGGGGCCTCCCTCCCTGGTCCCTGTGTGACGTGGATGTGGGAGGGGAATCATTGCACCATGACCTCATGAGGCCACATGATGCCAAATTGTTCTCTGAAGAGGTTGTACCAGTCTCTCCTCCCGTCCCCCCTTAGAGGCTCCTGTGACACCATCCAGTTCCACTCTCTTCCTCCCACACTGGCTGCTCCTTCACTGGCTCCTGTTGCTGCAGCTGCAGAAGTTCCCACCTCCCTAAGTGCTCTCATGTTTCCCACTCCCAGAGTTATAGGGATCACCTATCCAGGATACAGCCTTACTTTATAAAACAATTACACCACAATAGACACTCTTATATATTGCCAATTGATTTGCAAACTGGCAACATTTGTTTGTTTGTTTGTTTGTTATATTTTGTTTTGTTTTTTCTCTTTGAGCAGAGTCAAATATGTTGCCTTCAGATGTTGCCCTCAGTAGGGTGCCGTGGAGTCACAGCTCACAGAAACCTCCAACTCTTGGGCTTAGCAATTCTGTTGCCTCAGCCTCCCAAGTAGCTGGGACTACAGGTGCCCGCCACAACACCTGGCTATTTTTGTTGCAGTTGTCATTGTTGCTTAGCTGGCCTGGGCCGGTTTTGAATCCACCAACCTCAATATATGTGGCTGGTGCCATAATCACTGTGCTACTGGCACCAAGCCCAAACTGGCAATGTTTTTGAGAGTGGCAATTTCTGCCCAAATTAAAAATGCATCCACCTATCGGTCCCACTTCTAGGAACATATCCAGAAATATACTTACATCCCTACAAAATTACTGCATTTAAAACTATAAGTTGCAGCCCTGTTTGTAACAAATGAAAAAACAAATAGAGAAAGAATCCAGATATCTAACATTAGCAGAATGCTTACAAAGCATTTCATTCAAAAGGAGCAATCACTTAGAAAAAAAAATAAACATTGCATGTCTATGCAATGAAGTACCATGAAAATTTTAATAAAAAGGAAAGGAAAAAAAAAGAAGACATAGTAAGCTTTCCATCTTCTCTTATGGGGTGGTTTCCATGATACATTGTTACAAGAAAACATAAGGTACAGGAAAGCATATGCCATTTGCTAAAATCTGTGTGAAAGGGGGAAGGCTATATACACTTACATTTATTTTGCTTACACAAGCATAAAATATCTCCGGAAGAATAAGCAAGAAACATATGTCAATGGCTGCCTGTCAGAGATGGGATAAGGTAAGAGAGACTTTTTACCTTTCAAAACGTTTGAATTTTGAACCAAGTCAAAACACAAAATAATAATTCTAAAGGAGACAAAGCAAATAAAACGAGAATCTTCAAAATGAAACCCTTAAGAAAACTGATAGAAATAATTCTTTTACTTCTTTAATATAAAAAAATTTCTAAAACATATCATTGCTTAAATAAGGATGTTTACTACCATTTTAATTCAGTATGTTGCTTTTTTTTAATTAAATCATAGCTGTGTACATTAATGCAATCATGGGGAACAATGTCCTGGTTTCATATACAATCTGAAATATTTTCATTGAACTGGTTAACATAGCCTTCATGGCATTTCCTTAGTTAATGTGTTAAGATCTTTATATTCTGCATTTAGTAAGTTTCACCTGTACCCTTCTATGATGCACTGTAGGTGTGATCCCACCAATTACCTTCCCTCCAGCCAGCCTCTCCCCTCCCCTGCCTTGCCCCTTTCCCAATATTCTTATGCTATAATTGGGTTTTAGCCTTCATATGAAAACTATAGATTAGTTTCATAGTAGGGCTGAGTACATTGGATACTTTTTCTTCCATTCTTGAGTTACTTTGCTAAGAAGAATATGTTCCAGCTCCATCCATGTAAACATGAAAGAGGTAATGTCTCCATCTTTCTTTAAGGCTACATGATATTCCATGGTGTACATATACTACAATTTGTTAATCCATTCATGGGTGTATGGGCACTTGGGCTTCTTCCACAACTTAGCAATTATGAATTGGGCTGCAATAAACATTCTGCTACAAATATCCTTATTATAATGTGATTTTTGGTCTTCTGGATATATACCTAATGGGGAATATAGGATCGAATGGCAGGTCTATTTTTAGATCTCTAAGTATTTTCCAAACATCTTTCCAAAAGGTACATATTAGTTTGCATTCCCACTAGCAATGTAGATGTGTTCCCTTTTCTCCACATCCATGCCAACATCTCTGGGTTTGGGATTTTGTGATGTGGGCTAATCTTACTGGGGTTAGATAATATCTCAAAGTTGTCTTGATTTGCATTTCTCTGATGATTAAGGATGATGAGTATTTTTTCATGTGTCTGTAGGCCGTGCGCCTGTCTTCTTCAGAGAAGTTCTCTTCAGGTCCCTTGCCCACCCTGAGATGGGATCATTTGTTCTTTTCTTGCTCATATGTTTGAGTTCTCTGTGGATTCTTGTTACTAAACCTTTTTTGGAGGCATAACCTGCAAATATCTTTTCCCATTCTGCAGGCTGTCTGCTTACTTACTGTGTTCTTGGCCGTGCAGAAGCTTTTTAGTGTGATCAGGTCCCAGTAGTGTATTTTTGATGCTGCTTCAATTGCCTGGGGATTCCCCCTCATAAAATATTCACCCAGGTCGATTCCTTCAAGAGTTTTCCCTGCACTTTCCCTGCACTAGTATTTTTATAGTTTCATGCCTTAAGTTTAAGTTTTTAATCCAGTGAGAGTCCATCTTAGTTAATGGTGAAAGGTGTGGGTCCAGTTTCAGTCTTCTACAGGTCGCTAGCCAGTTCACCCAGCATCATTTGTTAAATAGGGAATCTTTTCCCCATTGGATGTTTTTAATTGGCTTGTCAAAGATCAAATAATGGTTAAGTGTCTGGATTCATCTCTTGGTTCTCTATCCTGTTCCATACATGTACCTCTCTGTTTTTGTGCCAGTACCATGCTGTTTTGATCACTATTGATTTATAGTATAGTCTGAGGTCTGGTAGTGTGATTCCTCCTGCATTGTTTTTATTTCTGAGTAATGTCTTGGCTATTTGAGGTTTTTTCTGATTCTGTATAAAATAAAGTATTGTTTTTTCGAGGTCCTTAAAGTATGACAATGGAGCTTTACTAAGGATTGCATTAAAATCGTGTATTACTTTGTGTAGTATGGACATTTTAACAATGTTGATTCTTCCTAGCCATGAGCATGGTATGTTTTTCCATTTGTTAACATATTCAGCTATTTCTTTTCTTAGAGTTTCATAGTTCTCTTTATAGAGATCTTTCACATCCTTTGTTAAGTAAACTCCCAAATATTTCATCTTCTTTGGCACTACTGTGAACGGAATAGAGTCCTTGACTGTTTTTTCAACTTGGCTATTTTTGGTATATATAAAGGCTACAGATTTATGAGTGTTGATTTTGTAGCCTGAGACACTGCTATATTCCTTGATCACTTCTAAGAGTTTTGTAGTAGAATCCTTCATGTTTTCCAGATATACAATATCATCTGCGAAGAATGAAAGTTTGATCTGTTGCTTTCTTTTTAATTGCATTATCTTTCTTTACATATATGAGTTTCTTTCATTAAAAGTTAAAATAAAGGCATGAGTAATTAACAAAAGCAATTTCTTTGGTGAAGTAAATTTGGACCAATCTTGGTAAGCCAGAAAGCCCAATCTGCAAGGGATCCCAGGTGGTCCAATGCCACAATTGTTGCTTCAGAGCTGTCAGGGCACCCTCTACCATCCATGTGGGATCAAGGCTGTGATATTTATGAAGTAAACACTTTGCTCATTCTCCTGCAGGACACCAGACTGAAACTGCCAATTTTCTTTTCTTCTTCTTCTTCTTTTTTTTTTTTTTTTTTTTTTTTTTTGTTTGTTTGTTTGTTTAATAAAAGGAAGGGCTTTATTCCCCAGCCGGGAGCTTGTGGCATAGAAGAATTCCAAATGGCCACACACCCCGAATGGCTTGGGCTTTCCTACTTGGTTTTTTTTTGTTTTTTTTTTTTTGGCCGGGGCTGGGTTTGCACCCACCAACACCAGTATATTGGTCCAGTGCCCTACTCCTTTGAGCCACAGGCACCACCCTGGTCTTTCACTTTTTATCAACAGTCAAAAAGTTCCACACCACAGCTACCCTTCTCATTGGCCAGTTTGCCTCAAGTAAGAGATGCTCTTCTAGCCCCTTCCAAACTATAGGATTTGACAGAACTTGGAAATTTCCAAGTTCCAGGAAGTTAAGTTTACAAATTCCCAAGAGCTGAGTCAGCATGGAGAGAACTCTGCAGGTGTATCCTTGTGGTCTCCTTGAGAATACCTGTGCTCCTAGACATCAACCTCTCTCATCCCCCCTTTTGAGACTCCAATATATTTTAATTTGGGGTCTCAATATCAACTTATTTCTGCAGGTGGCAATATTAATTACTTTTTAGCACTGAGGTTTTTACCTGCCAATTTTCAAGGGCCTTATTATTAGCACATTCTGTTATCCCTGTTAGTTTGTGAATATTAGTCACCCTGTCTTTGGGGGGGGTGGTTGATCAGAAACTATGCTCAGAGCTCCTCTGGGCACATCACAGGCCCAAACAGCTGAAGGCAGCAGAGCAAGGCCTAGAGGTCGGTATGGGAGAGGTAGGAAGGTCTCCAGCGATGTGAGTAAGCCCTGCCTCTGGCCCATGTTCAGCCTCTTCCTGGATGTCTGCCATTCCCAGGACCTCAAGGAAATCAAACGCTATAGCTGTGGGGTGTGAGCTCCCTATGAGGGACCAGGTGAGGTCCAGTTGATCCTGGTCCTCTGCCTTACAACTTTCCTCCCGAATCTTCTGATATAGAAACCAAACCAGACTGGCTTAGGTGGTGGTTGTCAAAGTGGGGTTCCAGGACAAGCAGCATTAGCATCAGCTGGGAATTTCTTAGAAATGTGATTTTAAGGTCCTATTCCAGACCTACTGAATTCCCAAAGAACTAAAAGTTGACCTTTCATTTGATCCCACAATCCCATTACTAGGTATCTACTCAGAAGAACAAAAATCATTTTACCACAAAGACACTTGCCCCAGAATGTTCATTGCAGCCCACTTAATAATTGCCAAGTCTTGGAAGCAACCCAAATGTCCATCAACCCATGAATGGATTAACCAACTGTGGCATATGTATACCATGGAATACTATTCAGCCACAAGAAATGATGGAGACTTTACATCTTTTATGTTTACCTGGATGGAGTTGCAACACATTCTTAATAAATTATCTGAAGAATTGAAAAAAAAATTAACCAATATACTTAATACTAATATGAAACCAATATATAAACAGTTACAAACCTATACAAATGGTAAAACGCAAATATAGTCTAATAAGGAGGGGTAGCGGAGAGGGCCATTGGTGGGATCTCACCTAATATGCACAATGGGAGAGTATTCGACTCATTCCATTGGGTGAAGGGCTCTTCTACAACTTCAACTCTACCTTGGAAGTGAGAACAATGGAACCTGAAATTTTGTACCCTCATATTAATTTGAACTAAAAAATAAATAATAAAAATGGAAGATTAAGATAAACAACATCAGAACTGTAAAGGAGACACTATAAGTGATTCCACAGAAATACAGAAGAGCATCAAAGACTTATTATGAACAAAGATACATTCATTGTACAAATTAGAAAACCTGAACAAAAATGGATAAATGTCTGGAAATATACAACTTCCCAAGATTGAACCAGAAAGAAATAGATCCCCCAAACAGAACAATAATGAGAGTGAGATTGAATCAGTAATAAAAAAATCTCCTAATAGTAAAAACAATAAAAAAACCCAGGGCCAGAAGCATTCGCACCTGAATTCTACTAAACATACAAAGAAAAACTAATATTAATCCCCCTTAAATTGTTCCCCAAAATTAAAAAAAAAGGAATTTTTCCTAACTTACTCAATGAAGCCACATCATTCTAATATGAAAACCAGGCAAGGATACAACATGAAAAAGAAAACTATACACCAAGATCCCTAATGAACACAGATGCAAAAATGCTTACCAAGTTACCAGTAAACTGAATCTAACAGCACATCAAAAAGATAATTCACTATGATCAAAGGAGTTTTATCCCTGAGATGCAAGAATGCTTCAACACCCACAAATCAGTAAATGTGATATATCACAAAAGCAGAATTAATGATAATAACCATATGATCACTTCAATAGATCTAGAAAAATATCTGATAAAATTTAGCATCTCTGCCTGGTAAAAATCATCAATAAACTAGGGAAAGAAAAGACATACCTCAAAATTATAAAGGCCGTATATGCAAACACACAGCCAATATCATACTTAATGAGAAAAGTTGAACAAATTCCCTTTAAGAACAGTAATGAGACAAAGAGTCCTACTCTTACCACTCTTACTCACATAGTACCAGAAGTCCTAAACAGAACACTCAGACAAGAGCAAAAAATGAAAGGCAACAACATTGGAAAAGAGGCAGCCAAATTGTTCCTCTTTCCTAACGATATGATGTCTGGAAACCTAAAAACTTCTCCAAAAACACCTACATTTCATAAATGAACTCAATAATGTTTCAGGATACAAAATCAATATATACAAATCATCAATAATGATCTAGCTGAGAACTAAATCAAGAAGGCAACCCCATTTACAACAGTTAGAAAAACAATACTGAGGAATATATGTAACTAAGATGCGAAGATTTCTGCTATACAAACTACAGAACACTGATGAAAGAAATTGTAGCTAGCACAAAATAGAAATACATCCATACTCATGGAGAGAATCAAGATCATTAAAATGATCATACTACCCAAAACAATGTGCAAATTCAATGCATCCCCACCAAAATACCAAAGTCACTTTTCACAGAATTAGGAAAAAATAATTCTAAAGTTCATATGCTACCAAAAAGAAAAAAAAAAAACAAACTAGCCAATGCAGTCCTAAACAAAAAGAACAAAGCTGGAGGCATCACATTGCCTGACTTCAAATAATGCTTCAAGCCTGTAGGAACTAACCCAGCATGGTGCTGGTATAAAAATAGACACACACATTAAATGGAGCAGAATAGAAAACCCAGAACTAAAGCCACATATCTACAGCCAGCTGATCTTTGACCAGGTCGCAAGAATACACACTGAAGGACACCCTTTCTAATAAATGGTGCTGGAAAAAATGAATTCCCATATGTAGAAGAAAGAATGAACCCTTATCTCACACCATATACAAAAAATAAGGGCTTGGGAAGAATTAAAGACTTAAATGACAGACCTAAAAATACTAGAAGAAAACCTAGGAAAAGTTCTTCTGGAATTGGCCTAGGTGAAGAATTCATGACTAAAGCTCAAAAGCAAATGCAACAAAAACAAAAGAGACAAATGGAACTTAATGAAACTAAAACACTTCTGCCCCTAAAAAGAAATAATCACCAGAGTGAAGAGACAATCTGCAGAATGGGAAAAGATATTTGTAATCTAATATCCAGGAACTATCAGGAACTCAAATAGCAGCAATTATGAAAACAACCCCATTAAGAAGTGGGCAAATTTCATACACAATCTGAAACATTTTCATCAAACCGTTTAACGTAGCCTTCATGGCATTTTCTTAGTTATTGTATGAAGACATTTGTTTTCTGCATTTAGTAAGTTTTGCCTGAACCCTTCTAAGATGAAACCAGCACATTGTATCCCTTGATTGCACTAATGTACTCAGCTATGATTCAACAATAAAAAATAAAAAGAAAAAGTGGGCAAAGCAATATGAACTGATATTTTTCGAAAGAAGACATACAAATGGCCAATAGGCATCTGAAAAAATGCTCAACATGACTAATCACCAGAGAAATACGAACTAAAACTACAATAAGATGTTATCATACTCAGTCGGAATGCCTAATATTGAAAAGTCCAAAAATAACAGATGTTTTTTCTCTTTAGACAAAAGGGAACACTTATATACTGTTAGTGGGAATGGAAATTAGTACAACCTCTGTTTCTCAAAGAACTAAGAATAGAACTACCCCTGGATCCAGCAGTGTCACTATTGGGTATCTGCTCAAAGGAAAAAGAGTCATTATAACAAACAGATGCCTGCGCTTGTAAGTTTATCTCAGCATCATCCACAATAAAAGAAACATTGCTAATTTTCTTCTTTTTTACATTTGTTAATAGATACAGGTCTCAGTATGTTACCCCAGCTGGTCTCAGACTCCTGGCCTCGAGTGCCCCTTTCACCTTGGCCTCCCATGTCCCTGGGTTAAGGTGCAAGCTACGGTACCTGGCTGATTCTTTGTGATTTCTGATGAGGAGCTGGAGAGGTCTCAGAGCTTATAGGTCTTAATCAAGTCAAGGCCCAAATGGAGGCAGGAAAATCTCTGCATTGACTCAGAGGCACGTAAGTATAAAATAAGGTCTCACTCAGAGCTTTCATCAGAGCATTGGGTTCAGTGCTAATTCCCTCCTGCCATTGCTGTATTTGTCCTCTGATAACTGGAGATGGGAGGGAGAAGAAATCTTTACAGGTACAGGCAAACACATGTAGTTAGGAAACTGAGAGACATGAGTCAGGGAGTGTGAGGGACCCTTGTCTATTTCCATGGTAGAGGTGTGGGTCTCTGTCATGTGTGTCCTGATGCCTCAAGTACAGAAGAGAAACCTCCTTGCTCAGCTGAGTGACGGACAGTGGAAGTTGGAATTAAGAGAATCAGTGGCAGCCTCTCTCTCCCTCCCCCGGCCCAGCAAATGTAAGGCAAGGGTTTAGGGCTCTGGCACTTTGATCTCACCTTGCAATTTCCTTTTCTGGTTAAGGAAAAAAACATATGCATAAACAATGAAGGCTGCAATTCTCATGACCCCCAGAGAACTGGGCTATGGACCAAAGGTACATGGGTTTGTCACTGCTCCACCACTCAGTTGTTGTGACCTCAGGAGAATCTCTCTCCTCCTGGTAGATTTTTATTCATCTGTGAATCATGGATACACAGCTGTTCGAAATGTTGTAACTGAGGCCACCCATAA
This sequence comes from Arctocebus calabarensis, assembly GCA_963573935.1. Classification (NCBI taxonomy): domain Eukaryota; kingdom Metazoa; phylum Chordata; class Mammalia; order Primates; family Lorisidae; genus Arctocebus; species Arctocebus calabarensis. The sequence goes on from CAUYON010168944.1 coordinate 10,085, forward strand.
AAAATATGGACCCCCACTTTGGGTACAAATCAGAGGTGATTTTATTTACTCCTGCGCAGGGGGGCCACTGCAAAAAGGCAGACGGCCCAAATCAGGTGGTCTTTATTACATCTGTACAGATGGATCCCTGCCCACAGGGCAAATGGTCAAATCAGGTGGTTACATCTGCACAGACGGACCACTGCCCCCAAAAGGCAAATGGCCCCTAAGAGAAATGCAGGCAGCCTTTTATACCCTTTTTGTGCTGATGTGGCAAAGCAAGCAAGTACAAAAGCAAGTCAGGAGTCACAGTCAGGTAGTTGGCTCGGGAGTAGCTGTGTGGCAGCTCAGGGGGGTAACTCAGTAACCATGGGGACAACTTGGAAAGCCCAGTAACTGGGAAACTCAGTTTCCTGGGAATCTCTGCTTGAGTGAGTTTTATCATTGTTTAGCTGGCTAGGGAGGTTGAGGTAAGTTCCTCATAATTGTGTTTAGACATTGTTAGGGAGTCAGGGAACTCAGAGAACTTCCTTGTCAGAAACCTGTTCTCAGAATTAAACCAAAAAGGGGGGTTTGAGACAGAGGGGGACTCAGGCTGAAACAGGGGCCTTTAGGGGTCTTCTTGCCGAGTCAGTTATTACACAGCAACTTTATTGAAATGCAGCGAGGACAAGGGGTCCAGGGGGAGAGAAAAATCAAAGTGATGACATTTCCTCCTAGGCAGGGCTTTTTAGGAACATGCTTACTTTAGAAGGAAACAGGTAATACCTGAAAAGCCCTGGCTAAAAGTCCCTTTTGCTTTAGTGATTATGATGATTTCTCATCTTTCTTACAAAATTCAGGGGAAAGGTGCTCCCTCAATATCTCAAATAACTTGAATGTAGCTTGTGATTATACATAAGACTGGGCCATGAATTTGTTGAGTAAAACTGAAAAGGAATGGAAGCATCTCTATTTTCAATACAATAATCCTAAATTATGTACATCTAATACCATCGTGCAAAATCCATAAAGCAAAAATTAGTAGAACTAAAAATAGAAAATAACGAACATACCATTTTTACAATTAGAGATTTAGACACACCCCTACCAGTAGCTAATAGAAAAATAACTTTAAAAACCAGTAAATTTTTCTTATACCATTTTCACACACTATCAATCACTACAATCAAATGTCACCTATAGAACTCTATGTACAAGACTACAATATACAGAGTTCTTAAGTGCACATCATGCATTTCAAAAATAGCCCTGTATTGGGACAAAAAACAATACTGATCAAAGTACAAAGCACTAAAATAATAAAGAACCGATTTTATAATTGTATCAAAAATCAACAAAATAAAAATAATTAGAAAATATCTAAGAGTATGAAAATTAATCAATATACTTCTAAATAGCTCACAGGTCAACGATGAAACCACAGTGAAAATTAGAAAATATTATGAGGGAATAACAAGGAAATTAAAACATTTCAAAACTTGTGAGATGAAGTTAAGAGAATCAGTGGCCACCTTAAACCGCATAAATATTAAAAGATAGAAAAATATCAGCAAATTAAATATAAACACACAGAGGGAAATAACAAAGATAAAAGTAAGTATTAATTAAATAGGGGAGAGGATTGCAATGCCTTAGATCGGTTCTTTGAAAAGACAGTTGACTCAATTCTAATGTGAAGGTGGTAGATGATCTAATACAAGGTGGGGGGTAGGGGAATGAGGGAGCAGGGAGGGGGAGGAAGGAGGATGGGGGTCATGGTGTATGGCACAGCTCTTGGGGGCGGGACACAATTATAAGGTGGACGTGACTTAGCAAATGTAATCAATGTAACCTAATTCTTTGTACCCTCAATGAATTCCAAACAATGAAAGAAAGAGAGAGGAAAGGGAAGGGAAGGGAAGAGAAGGGGAGGGGAGGGAAGAGAAGACAATCGAAATCAAAGAGCCTGTGAAAGTCCCTTGATCTTGGTGAAAGGCATATTTTATACTTTTAAGGGAAAAATCTGCTCAGTGTAGAGCTAACCTCTCCTTTTCTGGTTTATTAGACTCTCCAGTAATACTATAAAATCATAAATTTCCCCTAATATACACACACTATGGACATTCTCTTTGATAAAAGATTGGCCACCAGTGACAAGGCAGTGGAGAGACCAGAAGTGGCTGGTGAGATGAGTTTGTCTCTGATTCTGGGGTCCCCTTGTCTCTGATTCTGGGGTCCAGACTACAATAAGCTGACAATGAGGCAGATGATTTGTGAGGCACGAGCTGCCTCTGGATAGTTAGCTCACTGGCCAGGCTGCAGGGGTAATGACGGTATTTCCTTATTCTCTAATTCATCTGCAAGAGCCCCCATATGGGACCTGAAAGTTAACGACAAAAGTAGGGTTAAGATGCTCAGAAAGATTACTCAACCGTGACAGCTGCCCACACCCCCAGGGATGGGAATGCTTTTCTGGTAATTACCTGTACACCTACCTCCTGAACATAACTTTCTTGTAACTGTGGACAGTAGAATCACCTGAAAAGCTTCCCAAAATAACCATGTCTGGGTCCCACTCCTAGAGGTATCCTCCTCCACCCCAACATATCCATAGATTTGAAAATCTCCCTAGCTGATTAGAAAGTACAGCCATGGCTGAGAAATACTTTCTGGTGAAAAGCAACAATCTCAGAAGAAATAATAGTGAAGAAATAATGAAAAGATCAATGTTCCATTGAAGGAATTCACTCAAACAGTTAAGAAAAGGTTTAGTATACATTGAGATGGTAAAACTAAGTTTGCATTTTCTAATTTTGCACCAATTCTATTAAAATGTGCTAATCCCAATTCTACAATGACCCCCCAAAAGGTGAACTTGTCTGCCTCTATGGTTCTGAGTATCATGATTACTGCTTTACTGTAAGAAAGAGAGTCTTGCTGTATCATTGCTCACTACATTCCAAATTTTGATTCCTTAATCTCTTCAAAAACCACCCTTTCCTATAACTAGGTACTGGCTCCTCACTCATTTAATTCATTTTTCAATATGGGACAAGGTCTGAAGAGCATTCTTGTTTGCAGGGCAGCACCTGTGGCTCAAGAAGTAGGGCACCAGCCCCATATACCAGAGGTGGTGGGTTCAAACCCAGCCCCAGACAAAAACTGCAAAAAAAAAAAAAAAGAAAGAGAGAGAGAGAATTCTTGTTTGCATCTATTTTCTAAACTATTGCTTGGCTACATCCTTTGGGAGTGCTGTAATTTGTTAAAAAGCAAATTGCCTATAGATACAAAATGTATTAGATACATTTAGATGGACATTCTTGAGTGGGAGCTTCTGGATTCCAAACTTGATATATCCAGATCTCTATTCCAAAACCCCAAGCTCAAGATCCGGTCAGATGGGTCCAGAATGGTTGTATTTCAAGGTGGGTCACAATCCCACTACTGAGTATCCACCTAAAGGAAGAGAGAAATCTTTTTATCAGAAAGACCCCTGCACTCACTGCTTATTGCACCACAATTCACAATTGCAAAGATGTGAAATCAACCCAAGTGCCTAACAATTCATGGGTGGATTAACAAAATGTGGTATATGTATACCATGGACTATCACACAGTCATGAAAAGGAATCAATTAATGCCTTTTGCAACAATTTGGATGGAACTGAAGACCATTATGCTAAATGAAGTATCTAAAGAATGAGAAAATAAATACTACGTGTGCTTGCTATTAAATCGGAAATAACCGATGAGCACAGCTGTGCACATGGGAAGTAAAACTCAGTGGAAATTAGGCAGGGGGGCAAATACCTATCTAACAGGCACAATGAGCACTACTTGGGTAGTGGGCACACTTACAAGTGTTATTCAAGGATTGCATGTAACCAAAAACATTTACATTCTCTTAATATTTTGAAATAAAAAAACGCTAAAGAAAAATTTGATCATGCTCTTGACTGGACTTTTATAGGTCCTCTCTTCTCAAAGAGAAATAGACCTGCCATTCAATCCTATAATTCCTCTACCAGGCATATATCCAGAAGACCAAAAATCACATTATAACAAAGATATCTGTACCAGAATGTTTATTGCAGCCCAAGTCATAATTGCTAACTCATGGAAGAAGCCCAAGTGCCCATGCACCCAAGAATGGATTCATAAATTGTGATATATGTACACCATGGAATATTATGCAGCCTTAAAGAAAGATGGAGACTTTACCTCTTTCATGTTTACATGGATGGAGCTGGAACATATTCTTCTTAGCAAAGTATTTCAAGAATGGAAGAAAAAGTATCCAATGTACTCAGCCCTACTATGAAACTAATCTATTGCTTTCAAATGAAGGCTATAACCCAATTATAGCATAAGAATATTGGGAAAGGGGCAAGGGAGGGAAGGGGAGGGTGGAGGCTGGCTGGAGGGAGGATAATTGGTGGGATCACACCTACTGTGCATCTTAGAAGGGACAGGTGAAACTTACTAAATGCAGAATACAAATGTCTTAACACAATAACTAAGAAAATGCCATGAAGGCTATGTTAACCAATTTGGTGAAAATATGTCAGATTGTATATGAAACCAGCACATTGTACCCCATGATTGCACTAATGTACACAGCTATGATTTAATGAAAAAAAAAAGAAAGAAAGAAAATATCCTTCGCTTCACAATCATGCCTTATTCATGTCAGTGCTTTTTGGCAACACCTACCTTTGTGAAAACAGAGAGAGAGATTTATATATATATATATATACATTTTTTTTCAGACAGAGTCTCACTCCATCACCCTGGGTAGAGTGCTGTGGCATCATAGCTCACATCAATCTTAAACTCTAGGGCTCAGGCAATCCTCTTGCCTCAGCCTCCCAAGTAGCTGGAACTACAAGCATCCGCCATAATGCCCGGCTGGCTTTTTGTTTTGTTTCTTTCTATTTTAAGTAAAGACTATTTCTCGCTCTTGCTCAGGCTGATTTGGAGCACCTGAGATCAAGCAATCCACTTGCCTCTGCCTCCCAGAGTGCTAATATTACAGACGTGGGCCACTAACCCTGGCCATAAAAAAATATATTGAATAATAAAAGTGGGTCAGGCAGAACGAATGTGGAAGATGAACTTCAAACACACCTGCCCGGTCTTTGCCTTTTCACGATCTCAGTACAAACTAAGGTGCTTTTGCTCCAGTTGCAGGTACTAGAAGCTCCTGATAGTAAATTGGAAATATGGACAATAGATTCCCCCCTGACAGTGGAAATATTAGAAAAACGGACATGACACACTGAAGTGTAAGCCTATAAATCCACGAGGGATAACAACACATCTCCTAGGTCTGCACAGCTTCACAATCTATTTAAGACAGGGGTGTCCAACATTTTGGCTTCTCTGGGCCATATTGGAAGGAGAGTTGTCTTGGGCCACGCATTAAACACACAAACATAAATGAGAGCTGGTGAGCAAAAAAAAGATCATGAATAGCTTTCGTGATATCTGCCACCATAGATAAGTTAAAAGGTCTTCATATAGTAATCCTAATTATGCAGTGGCTCATTCAGAAAGTGTTTTAAAATCATTGAGAGGTCCCAATTTTACAAACACTAATATAGAAATGTCCATGGCTAAGTAATAAAATGTCTTTTTAATATTTTTTCTTATAAAAGTAAAAGAAAGTAGGTAACATTAAACTAGTGGGATATTTGACGTTGTATTTGAGAAACTAATTCATCAATATTTGGTTCGATGGAAGTAGTTGCAATTCTCAGTGAGATCTCAAGGTGCTCATCAGGTACTTTGGTTCTAATTTTACTCCTAATGTGCTTCATTCTTGAAAATAGTTGCTCACAAAGATAGGTGTTGCTAAAAAAGCAATGACATGAATAAAGCATGATTGTGAACCGAGGAATATTTGTCTCTGGGAAGATAGAATCTATAAAAGTCCAGTCAAGAAACATGATCAAATGTTTAAGTTGAATGTCAGATGTATGAATTCCATTTGAAAATTGGCAGACAGCATATTTATGTCGACTGAAAAAGGAGTTGCAAATGCACCAAAATATTATTTTCTCAGAAATCTTGGAATCTGTTTTTAAATCTTATATCAAATCAAATAGCAAGACTGAAGACATGAAAACAGCCCAAGTGCCTGTTGACCCATGAATGGATTAACAAATTGTGGTATATGTACACTGTGGAATACTATGCAGCCATAAAAAAGATGGAGACTTCACATCTTTTATGTTACCTGAATGGAATTGGAACATATTCTTCTTAGTAAAATATCTCAAGAATGGGGAAAAAAGTATCCAATGTACTCAGTACTACTATGAAGTCAATATATAACCACCTACACATTCATATGAATGGCAAAACATAGCTATAGTCCAGAAAGTAGAAGGGAAGAGGAGAGAGAGGGAAGGAGAGGGGGGATATGAGAGGAGGGGGGACATTTGGAGGGGACCTCATCCAATGTGCATGATGCAATGGTACATTTCAAAACTTTTAAGAAATGATTATAATTGTGATGTATGTGTTAATTAGTTCAATGTAAACATTTCACATTGTATATTAAAGCAGTACTCTGAACCCCATAAATGCATCAATGTACAAAGTTATGATTTAATAAAAAGTAAAGTAATGTACTTTAGTCAAAATCGATTGACTAAAGTACATTACTTAAACATTAATTTTTACTTCAACTTGTTAATATGTTGTTTAGGATACAGGATACTAAATCCTCATTTAAAAGTAAATTATGGAATGAGCCTATATGGTTGTAAGGCTTCAACACTGTACAAAAAGCAATTCAATATTAACTACAAGTAGATTGTGAAAAGTTAAAGATGTATTATGTATTGTAACTGCTAAAGCAAACATGTAAAATTAATGCAGGGAGCTATAACTAAAAAGCCAAAGATGCCATTAAATTATAGAAGAGTATCTGAATAAACCAAAAGAGGAACAAAAAGCAGAAGGGACAAAAGGAACAAGTAATAAAATGATAGACCTTGGTGCAGCTATTTCAACAATTAGAATTAATGTCAATGATATAAACACTCCAATTAAAAAGGAGAATTTGTCAGCATGGATTAAAAAAATGCAAGATACAACTGTATGTTGCCCACAAGGGACACATTTTGAACATATAGATGCAAATGTATTATATTAAATAGACTTCATTTACTTCAGCACACTGGAAATAAGTTGAACTTTCCTTAATCACTATGCCTGCCTGTAAGACAGGAAATAATTATACTCTGTCCACACTTATAGTAATTAAAAGTAATTAAATGATTATAATGGACTGTACAAAAAATAAATAAATAAATTATGTTTGTAATTTCCCCTTCATAATAATATATTTTTTCCAATTTTAATATCAGGTGTATCCAGATTAAGCAGAATGATTTTGAAGTATTTCTTCTTTTTCTATTGTATATAAGATTTCCCATGATCTGTTTTTTGAAATTACCTTTTATTTTTATTTATAAATATCAGTTGTCTATTTTTCGAGACTTTGGGGAAAAAAAAAAGAAGTTAATTGATGACTCCATACTGAACCTCTGAGTCAAAGCATTCTATAATAGACATACTCTTATTTGATAATGTGAATGTTACTTTCTTTGCATTACTATTATTATTATTATTGCTTAATACTTTGTTGCAGCAATCGTCTGATTTCTTTTCTGAATGCATTTATCTTCGTTCGTTCTTTACAAGGTTTTAGTTTCTAATCCTTATCTTAAACATTGTTATTGTTGTTAAAATTTAAGCCATTTTAATTTTGTGAAGGCAAAAAGTAGAAACCTAATAAACACATGTATATGTAAAAATAAAAAAATAAAAAATAATAATTAAAAAAAGCGAGACTGCATATTTCTCACTGTTCGTACAACTGTGTTTAGCCAAAATATTGAAATGTATAAAATTGTTTACCTTCATTTGAGCTTGTCAAAATTTCAGTTTCGTTTGGAACACTGTTATGGTTTGAAACATTGTATGAATAAGTTGGCTTTCATCTTGAAAATGTATTTTAATTCATTTAAATGAGTACTTAAATCCACTAAAAATGCTAAACCTGTACGTCAGTTTTCAGCATCAACTTCTAGAACAAATTTGGTTTCTGATACCACAAGCAACTTGATAACATGTTGCAAATCATAAAATCTTTTCAACATTTGGCCTCGACTTAACCTTCTTACTTCTGAAAAGTGAATGACGTTGCCATAGTCTGCAGCAGGACTTTTAAGGAATCCCTGGAATTGCTGATGATTCCATCCCTTCGCCCTTATAAAATACACAATCTTGATGACAATTTGCATGATGTTATCCACTTTAAAGCTTTTGCACATACATTTCCTTGATGTACTGTGCAGAGGCACTTCATCCAGTGTGAGTTTGGGTCAACAATTGCATCCTCTTCTACTAATTTTGCAAGTCCCTCTCTTTTACCTACCATCACTGAGGCACCATCTGTAACTATGGTGACAATGGACAAAGAAAATCGAAAAGGATGCTGAATTTTGTCAATGCTTTTTTTTGTTTGTTTGTTTTTGCATCTATTGAGAGGATCATATGGTCTTTATTTTCACTTCTGTTTATGTGGTAAATTATGTCTATGGATTTGCTTATGTTGAATCAGCCTTATATCCCTGAGATGAAGCCAACCTGGTCATGATGTATTTTTTTCTTTTTATGTAGCTGAACGTTATTAAGTATTTTTGTGTTGATATTCATTAATGACACTTGTTTGTTGTTGTTGTTGTTGCATCGTTTCTGGGTTTTCACATCAGGGTGATATTTGCTTCATGGAAGGAGTTGAGCAGGGTTCCTTCCTTCTCCATGTTTTGGAATATGTTCTGCAAAATAGATACCAGCCCTTCTTTGAAGGTTTGGTAGAATTCTGGTGTGAAAACATCTAGTCTAAGACTTTTGTTTTTGTTGGGAGCTGTTTTATTGTTGTTGCAATTTCAGTGATTGATGTTGCTCTGCTCAGGAGTTCTATTTCTTCCTTGTTAAGTCTATAAGATAGCATGATTCCAGGAATTTGTCCATTTCCTTCATGTTCTCAAATTTCTGGGTAGAGAGTTTTTATAGTTTTCAGACATGATCTTTTGTATCTCTGAGGTATCTGTTGTATTTCCCCTTTTATTGTTCTGATTAAGCTTATTAGAGAACTTACTTTTCTGTTTCTCGTTAATCTGGCCAAGGATTTATCAATTGTATTATCTTTTGAATGAACCAACTTTTGTTTTATTAATAGTCTGAATGGTTTATTGTTCTTGATTTCATTTCGTTCTGATCTAATTTTTGGTTATTTTTCTTCTACTTAGTTTAGAATTGGATTGCTCTTCTTTATTTGGTTCCTTCAGATGATTCCTTAGGCAATTGACTTGCACCCTTTTAGTCTTCTGGATGTGGTCATTTAATATAATAAATTTCCATCTTAGACCACTTTTGCAATATCCCACCCTTTTGACAGTTTGTGGCTTCATTATTGCTTTGTTCAGTAAATCTAATGGTTTCCTTCTTTATCTCCTCCTTTTGTTCAGCAAAGGCTGTTTAGTTTCCATGACTTCATGTGGAGACGTTTGTTTCTGTTAGAAGTGAGATCTACTTTAATTCTGCTGTGGTCTGTGAAAATACAAGGAAGGTATAATCTCTATTTTTTTTTAATTTATAGAAGTTTGGTTTGTGTCCTAGGATATGATCTATCTTGCAGAATGACCCCTAAGCTGATGAGAAGAACATATATCACTGGTAGTAGTGTAAAATGTTCTGTGTATGCCTCTTAAGTCCATTTGATCTAGCATAGTGTTTAAGTCCGTTGTTTCATTGCTTAGTTTCTTTTTTTTTTCTGCAGAGAGAGTCTCACTTTGTCACCCTCACTAATATGCTCATAGCTCACAGCAACCTCAAACCCTTAGGCTCAAGCAATCCTCTTGTCTCAGCCTGCCTGGAAACTGGGACTACAGGCACCCGCCACAACTCCCAGCTGTTTTTTAGAAACAAGGTATCACTCTTGCACAGCCTGGTCTCAAACTCCTGAGCTCAGGCAATCCACCCACCTCAGCCTCCAAAGAGTGCTAGGATTGAGCCAGGCATGAGCCATTGTGCCAGGCCGTCATTGCTTAGTTTCTGCTTAGAATATATCTGTCCAGTCCTGTCCTTGAGCTACTGAAGTGTCTGACAATTATGGTGTTGTAGGATATCATACTATTCAAATTGAGTTGTGTTGTTTTATAAATCTAGGGGTATTAATTTTGGCTGCATAAACATTTAGAATTGAAATGTCCTCTTACTGTATTGTTCCTTTGACCCATACATAGTGACAATCCTTACCTTTTATTACTTTTACAGCTTTCAAATTCACTGTACCTGAGAAAAGGAATGCAGCTCCTGCATTCTTGTACCTTCCATTTGCCTGAAATATTGTTTTCCATCCCTCCACCTTGAATCTAAATCTGTCCCTGTTGGTAAGAGGTGTTTTCTTAAGGCAGGATATACTTGGCTTGTATTTTTTTAACAAGTCAACCAGCCTGTGCATCTTTAGTGTTGAGTTCAAGCCATTTGCATTTATTGAGAGAACTGGAGGGGGAGTTCTCATCATCTTGTGTGGAGATCTATTGCCTTGTTTTATCACTTGGACCATTGTGGAAGTGAGGTTTGTCTTTTAGTTTCTGAGTGACTTGACTTTGTTGGTGGCCCATCGTTTTGGTCTGCATGTAATACTGGTCTGAACACTTTCTTCAGAGCAGTTGCAAATTATCTCAATGTTTGCTTGTCAATAAAAGATTTGATTTCTTCCCTGGATGGAAAGTTAATTTTGCAAGACACAGAATTTTAGGTTGCAGCTGTTTTGTTTGAGTAGATTGAGAGTGGGCTCCTACTCCCTTCTGACTTGTAAAGTTTCAGCTGAGAAGTCCACTGTACCTTGGTGGTTTTGCATTTGTAGCTCAGCTGCTGCTGTTGCCTGGCTGCTTACAGTTTTCTCTTGCATTTTTGACTTTGGCCAGGTTCATCACAATGTGTCCAGGAGATTCTCTGTTTGTAATGAGGCAATCCAGTTTTCGGTATTTGTCTAGAAGTGGGTTTGTCTGAATCTTTGGCAATGCTTGGGACATTTTTGGTTATGAGAATCCTCCAGGAGGGCTTTTGTGCCATTTGGTCTCTCTTCTCAGAGATGCCTATAATGTACATGTTTGTATGCTTTGTGTAGCCCCATAATTCTCTAAGAGAATGTTGTCCTTTTACTCTTCTTTCTGACTCATTAAATGACTGAATTAGCTCAAGAATTTGTCTTCAGGCTCTGCGACTGTTTCTTCTCCATGGTTTAATCTCTTGTTAAAACTTTCTGTTACATTTTGAAACTCTCTGAATGACTCCTTCTATTTGTTATCCTGTGTTGTATAGATTCTAATTTTATTATGTCTTTCCTTCATTTCTTGGGTCAATTTTTGGATTTCCTTTTGGTGGCTTTCCACTTAACCTCTGTTATAGATTCTAATTTTGTTATGCATTTCATTCATTACTTGGATCAAGTTTTGGATTTCCACTTTCCCTTCAATTTCTTTTGTTTTTCCCATTCACACTCTTAATTCTCTTTCTGTAACTTCCCTGAGTCCTTTATAAATGGGTAGCTGCATTGTGGTAGCTGCATGGTGAATCTTTGGGGGAGTGATTTGTTCTAATTTTTCATGTTCCCAGAGTTCCTTTGTTGGCTCCTTCTTGTCATTTCTTGTTCTTTATTTCCTTCCTGTACTTACTCTCATGCTTCCTAGTTCCTTACAATCTTCTTCCTCTCTGTGCTTTGATGTTGAAGTGACCTTTGGAACAAGGACAAAGGCAGAGAAAAGAGAATGAGAAAGAAAAAGAAAAAAAATAGGCTGGGTGCAGTGGCCCACACCAGCATTCCTGGCACTCTCAGAAGGTGAGGCAGGAGGCTCGATCCAGCCCAGGTTTTTGAGACAAACCAAGCAACTGCAAACTCCCAAAATAGAAAAACTCAGCCATGAGTTTTGCAGGGACTGAAGTCCTAGACACTCTGGGGGCCAAAGCAGGAGGGTGCCTTAAATCCAAGGGTTCAAAGCTGCTGTGAACCTGGCCAATTCCATAGAACTCCAGCTCAGGCCTCAGAGTGAGTTTCTGTCCAAAAAAACTATCTTGGTTGTCTAGGGCATTTATGAGAGAAAGATGAAAGAATAACAAAACAAAAGAAAATGGAAACGAGAACAAAAGAATTAGTATTAAAAAATATATTGTATGAGCTTACCCATAACACAGTGGTTAGGGTGCTGGCCACATACACCAAGGCTAGAAGGTTCAAACCTGGACTGGGGCAGCTAAACAACAATGACAACTGCAACAACAACAAAAAAAAACTAGCCGGGCATTGTGGCAGGCACTTTTAGTCACAGCTACTTGGGAGGCTAAGGCAAGAGAATCGCTTAAACCCAAGAGTTTGGAGGTTGGTGTGAGTTGTGACACCACAGCACTCTACTGAGAGTGACATAGTAAGGTTCTTGTCTCAAAAAATATATACACATATATTTTTCATATATATAATGAACACCAGTGGATGCTCCATGATAAGGAAAAGAAACAAGAATTTTAGATAACACTAGATAGAGAACCTAGACAAAAAAGGAAAAAATGACATCTGTTTCTGGACGTGGTAGAGACAGAAAGTTACTACCTACTTGTCATGGAGACCCGGTCTTATTTTCCAGATTTTTTAATTTTAATCTGGGCCTGGCAGCTGTAGGAGAGCTAAATCCTAGGAGGGTCAGGGGAACTACTGTACTCAAGCTTACCCCAGACTTTCTGGGGGACACCCCTAAGCTATCCAAATAGTATCTGGTGGTTGCAAGAGGTTGTGTGTGGGAGGTGGGATCGCCCCAGTTTGGCCTGCATTTCTGTGGGAGTCAATCCAGAGATGGTTGTCCTAACCTAGAGGCCAGAATCAAAGCCAGTCCACAATGATACCTAGAGAGCTGCTCTACCTTGGGCGTGAGCTGTCTCAGGCTTTCAGTCATCTTTGCTCCCTTCCTATGGCTCTCTGAAGGTGGCAGGATGCCTGGCAGCCAGTTTCCTCTGGTGTAAGCTACAGTCTAAACTTACCCAGTGCTACTCCCCTAAGTGCTTCTGTCTCTGGGTCAAAGAAGCTGCACGCTCTCTCTCCAGCCCCCTGCCCAAGGACCGACTTCTGTCCCCCCAGAGTCCTGTGAGGCCTCAGTTACTCCTTATTTCACACTCACAATGTGTGCCTACAGCCATAGGCCCGAGTTTGATCTAATACCTGGGCCACCTCAACTGGGTGTGGAGGGTGGGAAGTGGGGGATGGGGGATGGGGGTGGAAGACAATCTCCTGCAGACTTAATCCCCCAGGGATTCCACCTGTTCCTGGGTCCTGGGACTCCCTTGCACCTGCTTTCTTTGCAGGACTCCTACCCTGCTTATCTTTTTTTCCTACTGGTGTCCTAGGCTGTCTCACTGAGCTGGGCAGTATTGTTTCTGACCCAGAGAATCCAGATGCAGGCTGCTCTCTCTGAACTTACTGAGAACAGCTTATAAGGAAATGTCTCTATTCTGCCATCTTGAAGCCCTTTCCGAGTTTACAAACTTAATCCTCCAACCTCATATATAATACCTAACATGTACATTAGAAATATTTGATTTCCATTGTTTGCTCCAAAAAGTGAGTAAGAAACCAATCTGGAAAAGAGTGTCAGAGCACGGTATTCAGAGATGTTCTTTATGCAGAGCTGAGTGTCACTACCAGAATCCTCTGCCTGGCCCTAGCCTATAGTACAGAGAATATATGAATCTTCTAACATCACGTCTCATTATTAATATGTTCTCCCTTTCATTCTAAAGGATGAAATGATATTTAAAAGGGATTTCAAGACCCACCCTGATTACTCTCTGATCACTGGCCTCAGGGCTTCCCAGTCTGGCTGAGCACTACGCTTGCTGGTGTCGCTTAGAAAATACTCAGGCCTCTCCCCAGAACCACTCTCAGAGTATTACGCACAAGACCAAGGACTCACTTATTTTACAAGTCCTACATATGAGGCTGATACACACACACCCGGGGATCCTGGTCTGCAATCTTGCCACTAACGTGTGATCTGAAGACCAGCAGCTTCAGCACCACCCTTGACCACCCAGGGTCTCATGCTCAACGCCTGTGTCTCACCACCATGTCCAGGTGACACCCACACACATTAAATCCTGGGACTACATGGTTTCATGCCTTCTGGACATGGGGTCAGAACTATGCAGTCTGCTCTGGGCATGTGGTCCGATCACATCCTCAGCCCTGGAGGTCCAGGGTTCATCCTTGCTCATATTCTCTTCTACAGCACCAGTCACTCTCTTGTGTCCTCATCCAGGCTCGAGACTTTAAACATCAATTATATGGTGTCACCACCACCCCAAATCTATTTTTCCAGCACAGACATTTCTCCTAAACTCCAGATACGTCTGTCCAGCTTCCTCTCCAGTTCCCTCCCCTCCACTCCTAGTGGACATCTCCTCCACTGAATGACTGGGATGCCCCTTCCTCAAACACACCCCTGCCAGAGTTGTCCCCATCTCCTCTGATGGCAGCTCCATCCTTCAGCTCACACAGCCCACAGACCTGGGTGTCCTCCTGGACTCCCCTTCCTCACATCCCAGGTGCATTAGAAGATGCTGTAAAGTCCATCTTCAAAACGTATCCAAAACCCACCACTTCCCTTGATTCCCACTGCTCAGACTGGGATCTGCAGGTTGGAATCTTGCCCTCCTTTCCTGCTGTTTCCCTGCTGCTCCTTTGTCCCCTACCTCTCAGTTCAGTTCTCAGCACAGCAGCCAGAGACCCTGTTAAAAGAGGAAGTCCTGCCATGTCCCTCTTCTGCTCAAAACCATCCTCTAACTCCCCATCTCAATCAGAGCAAAGGTCACACCCTTTCCACACCCTCCAGGCCTACCTGTTCTAGCCCCCACCTCATGTGCTCCAGTCACCACCTACCTGTTCTAGCCCCCATCTCATCTGTTCCAGTCACCTCACCCTGGTGACTCTCTGTCCAGCCCTCCTGGCCTCCTGCTCTTCCTAGAACACAGACACCTTCCTGCTCCAGTCCCATTGTAGCTGAAGGTTCCCCCTACCTGGAAAGAACTTTCCCAGACATCCTTATTGATAATTCATTATGTCCCTGAAATCTTTCCTCAAAGATCAACTTTGCAACAAGACCCATGCTGACCACCCAGCACAATAACCACCATCCTTGTCCCACACACCCTCTGGGTCATGCTCCTGCTAGTACTGACCACCTTCTAACATAAACACTTGTCTTATTTGCTTTGCTCACAGAATATATTCTGTCTCTTCCCATGAGAACACATGTTCCACAAAGCTTGCCAATTTTTCTGCTTTTACTTCAGTGATGTTTCCCAGAAGCAAAGTCACTGTGTCCTATATCTGGCAAACTTCTCACTGTGCCTTTCTCCCCAGTGCTGTTGTGTGCCCTCTCTCACCACCACCCCCCACACACACACACACTGACCTCCTGCACGCTGCACAGCACACAGGGATATTTCTTTCCTTAGAAAGAACAATACACAACAATGGGTCCAATTTTGCAAAAAAGTATAAATCTAACTTAGAGCCTGCTTTATAAATCCCTGAGTTTGGAAAGGAGCCAGTGCTAAGATTACTAGAAATAAAAGCAGGAAGGGAAGAGAACAGAGAAGAAAAGAAAGTTTACCTAAGATGAGAAGTGATGGGATCCTTCCTCTCTGCTAATTCAGAATCTGGTTCCTTTAAAAAGGTTGGGGGCAGCAACATGTGTAGAACTTGAGGACATTATATTAAGTTCAATAAGCAGGGCACAGAAAGACAAAAGTTATGTTCTCTGTGGCAAGTCAGAGCTAAAAAAAACCTGATTACGTGGGGGTAGCAAGCACAATTGTGGTTACTAGAGGCTGGGTAGGGCAGTGTGGAGGGGGAACTGAAGAGGAGTTGGTTAATGAATACAAAAACACAGTTAGATGCCAGAAATGAGACCCAGCATTCAGTAGCACAACTGAGTGACAATCATTACTAGCCTGGATGGGGTGGCTCATGCCTGTGGCAGAATTGCTTTAGGCCAGGAGTTCAAGAACAGTCAGGGCAATAGTGAGGCCCCAATCTCTACAAACAAGTTTTTAAAAAGTTAGGTGAGCATGGCATTAACGTCTGTAATCTAAGCTCCTCAGGGGGTGAGGCAGGAGGTATGTTTGAGCCCAGAAGTTTGAGGTTGCAATGAGCTATGACAATGCCACTACACTCTAGCCTATGCAAAGTGAGAACATGTCATAAACAAACTTTTTTTAACACATGATTTATTATATATTTAAAAATAATGAGAAGAGTAGATTTAGTCTAATTTAGAATGTTCCCTATAAAAACAAATGATAAATGTTTGAGGTGATGGATATCCTAATTACCCAGATTGGATCATTATACCTTGTATAGTTGTATCAAAATATCACCTGTACCCCATAATTATAGACAACTATTCTGCATCCATAAACATTAAAAATAAATTCAAAATAAAATATACAAGAGTGGGGAAAAAGATCGAAAATGCAGTCTGTGAAGAAGCCCTAGAAGGAGAACAAGAGCTGGACAGGTGTGAAAATTCTACCCATGTGTAGGACCCACCCTCGGCCATGTGTCAGCCCTGTGATCACAGCTCCTGCTGGGACAAGGTTCTACTGAAGGGACAAGGACAATGGAACAGTCAGGATAACCCTGCAGAGGAGTGACCACAAAAATCCATGGTGGACAATCAGCTCCTCGTGGCGTTTAACTGTCCCCACGTGCAGCAGACTCAGCACAGCAAACACACAGATTCTGGTAGGTTCTCAGGTCTTCCTTTTATTTCCCCTCTTGCCTCTCTCATGGGAAGAATTTGAAAAAACAAATTTATATTCAAATTCTTATTTTCAGTAGGGAAGCAGCTCAGTGCACCATGAAGTTGAGACTGGGATGGAGACCTCCCACCCCCACCTCTCTGCAACAGAAAAGATAATCAGGAAGGAACACAGGTCAGTGTGGGAGAAGGGGTCACCACGAACAGAGGGGTAGGCTGCCCTCACCACCTCCTCACATCAGGCAAACAGGGATGCAGAGTCATTCAGAAGCATTTGCAGAAGAAGTCAGGGGCTCTTGAAGCCACAAAGCAGAGGTATGAACACTTAGTCCCACACAAGGCAGCTATGTCAGGCTATAGAAAAAAGTAAGGAACAAAATGAGATTAGTCACAGCAAGTGGTCACAGTGAACAGCCCACTACTCACTCACAATGTCCCATGAAAGAATCCCCACAGCCCAGCTGTGTCCCCTCTGTCCCAACCCATCCTCATATCACACCCCCTGCATCTTACCTTTACACGCTGTGTGAGACACATCCGATCCCTGGGCACTGTAACTAACTGGGGTAGAACAAAACAGGACCTGGTCAGAGCCCACAGAAGATGTGGCTACAGGAGAAATTACATGACTGGGAGCTTCACTATGGACTCTTGTCTACACTATCTCAAAGATCAGATATCACTGCCCCCCCATACTTACCTGCAGTCTTAATGTAGCTCCCTCCTTTTCTACCTGTGGGAAGAAAATGCTCTATGAAATGCCAGGCAGCAGGCAGGACCATAAAGTCCTAGAGGAACCCCCCTAGTCTTGGCCCAGAGAAGTTTCCAGAACTCTCACTGAAGAATCAGGGTAGGATCAGAAATCACAGGAGAAGGAAAGAGTGGATCAACTGCCCTCCTGGAGGTCTATCATTCCTCTCTGACCTGTGACTGCTGGGGATCAGGTCTCCCTCACCACAATCATCAGGTCACAACTCTGTCTTTCACTGTCACGTGCTATACAAGACAGTAAGTGTTGGCACACAGGGCCCTGGCTGGGGAAACAGGTGTGTGTGGATGGAACTCCCCAATAATGGGCAGGGAACCCTGCTACCTGGGGTTGAAACCCCAGGAGACAAGAAAATGAAGACCCTGCCTCTCACCCTTTCCCTACCTGAGCTCTTCTTCCTCCACATCACAGCAGCAAGCACAGCTCCATTCAGCACAGTTCCAAGGAGAACCAAGCCAACAATGCCCACCATGAGGATGCCAGGCTGGGAAGATGGCTCTGAGAAAGAAAAGGAAGGTGAGGGGCCTCTCCCCAGGCCTCAGGCCTGACCCTGCTGAAGGGCTCCAGAAGGGCCCCTGCTTTCCCTGAGAAGAGTGTGATGCCCCGACTCCCCTCTTACCCCATTTTTTGGTTAGGGGCTCCAGCAGCCCCTCATGCTGCACACGGCATGTGTATCTCTGCTCTTCTCCAGAAGGCACCACCACAGCTGCCCACTTCTGGAAGGTTCCATCTCCTGAAGGCCTGGTCTCTATAAGCTCCATGTCCTGGGTCTGGTCCTCCCCATCCCGCTGCCAGGTCAGTGTGATCTCCGCAGGGTAGAAGCCCAGGGCCCAGCACCTCAGGGTGGCCTCATGGTCAGAGGTGGGGTGGTGGGTCACAAGCGCCTCTGGGGGATCTGAAGGGAAGAGTCAGAAAATTCAGGTACTTTGCATCCCTTGTAGGACACTCCAGCAGCACTCATGTGACATCCTGAGAATGGACAGGACAATTGGGGTGGGAAAAGTAGTGCAAAATCCAGACACCAGCCTGGACCCAGGGGTCCAGGATGATCTCCTGTTCCTTGAAGCTTTCCGTCTCTAAGAGAACAGGGACTTCTGGTCCTGACCCGAGTGAGGCTGAGTGACCCGGAAGGGCTGGAATCAGACCTCCAAACACACTGACTAGGGCAGAGACCAAGGTCTGAGAGAAAAGGTCATGGTGCCCAAGGCTCCTGCGGGGTCAGAGGAAACCACTGACCAGTATTTCAGGGACTGTCTGTTCCTCTGTTCGAGATTTCATCCCTTAACGGTTCCAGAGGGAAGGCCGGGCCCTCAGAGTCACTCTCTGGGAAAGGATCTGGACATTAAGGGGTCATCTTCCTGCTCTGGACCACAGTGAGGGCGATATTCTAGCGTGGGGCCCATTTTCCTCCCCTCCTGTGGACAGGGAGTGGGGAGACCTACGGGAGATGTGGGAGGCGCCCCGCGCCCCTCGTACCCGCGCGCTCCAGCGTGTCCTTCCCGTTGTCCAGGTATCTGCGGAGCCACTCCACGCACCTGCCCTCCAGGTAGGCCCTGAGTCTCTCCGCCGCACCCTCCGCCTCCAACTTGCGCTGAGTGATCTGAGCCGCCGTGTCCGCCGCGGTCCAGGAGCGCCTGTCCTGGTTCAGGGCGATGTAGTCGGCGCCGTCGTAGGCGAACTGAACGTACCCGCGGAGGAGGCGCCGGTCCGGCCCCACGTCGCAGCCGGACATCCACTGGACGGTGTGAGACCCTGGCCCCGCCCCCGCCGTCAGCCGCGCCCACCGGCCCCGCCCGCCCGGACCGACCCGCGGGGATTTTGTCCTAAACCGAAAACGAAACCGGGTGAAAGTCCCCGCGGGCTCTGCCCTGATGGAAGGTCT
>CAUYON010168946.1:0-18335 GCA_963573935.1 Arctocebus calabarensis
GCAGAAGCACCCGGGGCGGGAGTTGCTATGGCCGCGGCTCCCAGCCGCAGTGAAGGCTGGAGGGCCGGGGGCTTTGTGTCACTATGCGCGGGCGACCGTGGCAGCACAAGCAGCAGCGGTTGCTATGGAAGCTATGGCCTCGGGTCGCAGTGGCTGAGAAGGCTGGAGGGGAGGGGCCACGCGGTTGCTGTGGATCTTGGGGCCGCAGCGGTATGTCCCTATTCGCGGGGCGGTGGCTTCCGACCGCAGCGGGACCCAGGCGGTGGTTGCTATGGCTGCAAGGGTGTCCTCTCTATTTGCAGGGCGGCAGCTTCGGAGCAACCGCAGAAACACCCTGGGCCACAGTTGCTATGGCTGCCGCTCCCAGCCGCAGTGAAGGCTGGAGGGGCGGGGGCTTTGCGGGGCTGTTGGTGGGAACTTGAACTTCAGTTATTCTCCAGCTGATGTGCCTGGGGGCCCTCCTCACCAACTTCCACAGCTCAAAGTGTCTTTTCCGCCCCTTTCAGGATTCACGATGGTCCCCGCCTAGTGTAACGCTGACTGATCACCAATTCTTTCTCTCTCTCATTGATCTGGGGAAAAGGCGTTCGCCATTTTGGACATTCCAATATGTTAGTCCGGCAGAGTCCGGACCCCTCGGCTCACGCCAGGGCTGCCCGGGTCTCCATGCTTCCCAGTAGCGTCCCTTTCTGATCGTTAAACTCTGAGTTCCACGCTTCAGTGGAATTTTCTCTGATTAGAGCTTGTGGGTTGGGACCTGCTGTCCTCCCTGTGGGAGGGGCCGGCTGCCCCTCCGACAGGCAGGGGGAAACAGTCTGCACCAGTTTCCACAGTTAAGAACTATATTTCAAACACGCCAATCCTCCCGATCTCTGTGTATCACCAGCTGTCTGTCCACTCCAATAGTTCACACGGGGAAAGATCCAGAGCTCCCACCCTCTCACTTGCTGACCTGGGAGAGATGGGCTATGGGACCGTCTCCGCCGCCATCTTCCAGCACTCCGTTGCTCATTATTTCTGACATTTTTTTCTGTTTCTCTGTTTCTACTTTTCATGGAGCTGCCATTGCTGTTGTCTCACAGGTGTGTGAGGCTCTCCCTTTTTAGTCATTCTTTTTTCTTTTTAGATTTTCAAATTGAACAATTTTTTTTATCTTTAACTTCTTTTTTTTTTTTTGCCCAATTAAAATCTGTTGAGCTGACCTAGTGAATTTTTCATCTAAGTTATTACATTACTCAACTTCAGAATGTCCATTGGGTTCTTAATGTTATAATTTTTATCTCTTTATTGAGATCCAGTATTTGTTGAGTTATTGTTAGTAATCCTTAATTGGTTAAACAGATTCCTTTAGCTCTTTGAACATACTTATAATAGGTGTCTTGAAATCTTTGCTAAGTGTAACAAGTGAACCCAGTCAGAGACATTTCTGTTGACTGCTTTTTTCTAGTGTATGGGTCACACTCCTTTCTTTGCTTGCCTTGTAAGTTGCTGAGAATTGGACATTTTAGATTATTATTTATAGTAGTTCTACATTCTGATGTCCTCTCTTTCCTGGCTGTTGCTTTTTTGCTTTTAGTAACTTGCCCATGCTAAATCTGTGTGCTCTGTGTGCCATAGTATGTGACTGGTAGTGACTCTGCTTTTTGTTTGTTTTTATTTTTAACCCTGATTTCTCTGGGTTAGCCTCTGTGTTCTGCATGATTGACTGGTCAGAGGTTATACTACACCAGAGTTAATGGACCAGGTGTGAGTTGAGGAGCATATTCAAATTTCAGGCAGTTTTCAGGTATGCCCGGTTTTTATTTTCTGCCAAGCCATCTCATGTCTCTTCTGAGTGTGCCACAGTCTTATGCCCAGTGAGAGATTTGTGGATGGCTTGGGCCCTGTCCACTTTCTTCTGCTTACCCACACAACCCTCCAGGTAACCATCGTACTTGAAGAGTTTATCCTGTGCCTCTGTGATTATCTCATTTTCTGTTAACATTTCTAGTTAGTTTGCTGGTCTATTTGCTGCAGCCAAGACCACATCCTTGGGCTATCTGAACTTCTAGTCTTCCTGCTTGTCTCTTACTCAGGTGGCTGTAGCCAGCAGTGCTGCTGGGCAGGATTTTTTATTTACTTCCATGTATTTTCTTGAGCAAGTTATTGTTGCCTTGCAACAAAGCTGGTAGACTCACCTGCCCATCAAGCTGGGGGTGAGGGATAGCAACCCTGGGCAGGAAAGCCCTAGGCTCCTACTGTTCCAACTTGAAAACTAGTGCTTTTTTCATTTAGAAACATCTTGGGTTGATTTCCAGAACCCAGACTTTTAAAATTCCTTTTCTTTAATTTTTTAATGGTGTTATCTTATTTCTCATTGCCTGTGGGAGGTGAGGCTCTACCATGCTCCTCACTCTGCTGTACAGTAACTCAAAAGATGGTTTGTAAGTACTTAAGGTATAGAAAAAACTATATTATTACATGAATAAGATAGACATTGGTTCAGTATTTTTTATGTGAATTTTTTTTATTATAAATAGTTTTACTTTAGCTTTGTTAACGAGATATTTTTCATAACTATTTTCTAAAAACTTTAGTACATTGATTTTGTTAATTGCAGAAACTGTATGTTTTTAGGAAGCATTAAATATAAAAGTATTATTGCAAAGGGATTAGATACATTTGAAAGAAAGACTGATTATTAATAAGAAAGCTTTTTTATGTTTAATCTCTCTTTATGTTTGAGATATAAATGTTTCAGGGAGTTTTACAGTTATCTCTTTTTTGAGATATGAATGTTTAAGGGAGTTTTACAATCACCTGTTTAAAAAATCCTTTTGTCTGATTATAAAACATAGTACATTTTTGATGAAAATGAGTAAAACCTAAGACTGTGCAAATAGCAAAATAAGAATCATTATAATCATACTACCAAGAATAACCACCATAAGAACTTTGATGTCTGCCCTACCAGAATTTTTTCATGCATATTTTCTGTGAGTTCAAGTGTATCTTGAAACTGGCTTTATTTATTTATTTAGAGACAGAGCTTCAAGCTGTCACCCCGGATAGAGTGCTATAGCATCACAGCTCACAGCAACCTTCAATTCCTGGGCTCAAGCGAGTCTCCTGCCTCTGCCTCCCAAGTAGCTGGGACTACAGGTGCCAACCACAACCCCCAGCCATTTTTTTGGTTGCAGCCTTCATTGTTGTTTGGCAGGCCCGGGCTGGATTTGAACCCGCTGGCTCAGGTGTACATGGCTGGCGCCTCAGCCCATTGAGCCACAGGCACCGAGCCTTGATACTGGCTTTAAAACAAAGAAAAAGAAAAAAAAAAAAACCTAATAAAATTTGGTGAACATTTTTCTTTAGGTATTCCTATCAAATATAATTTTAAAAGGCTTTATAGATGTCAGTAGTATTTATGGGTATGTATTTTAATTTATTTGTTTATTGCTGGGAATTTAAATTTTTTCCCTTTTTTACCTGTCATTTCTTCAGATGAAATTACTTGATGAGCACTTGCTAAATTGGGCATGAAGACATTTTCAAAGCTTGTATTTCTAAACTGACCCCTACATGCCCATTCCCACCCCCAATTTAGGGTTTCACCAGTAGTACACGAGGAGGTCCATTCTAACTGTGCATCTCCCCCTTTTTAAAAAATGAACTATCTTTTTATTTATTTATTTTTTATTAAATCATAACTGTGTACATTAATGCATTTATGGGGTACAGTGTGTTGATTTTATATACAATTTGGAATGCTTACATCAAACTGGTTAACATAACCTTCACCTCACTTACTTATTTGTTTTATATTCTCCTCTTAAAGGTTTTGACATGTACCCTTGCATTGTGCACATTAGATGAGGTCCCACCAAATACCCTCCCTCCTCCGGGCCTCCCCCCTCCTTATGCATCCCTTTTAATACTGGCTTTTATTAAAAAAAAGAAACTTTTCTAATTTTTTAGGCTTAAAATGTTTATTATTTTATTTCTATGTCTTTTTTGTTATATCATTTTTCTTTTTAATCAAAACATTTATTTAAATTTTTCATTATTACCTCACAAATCTTGATTCAGATCTTGACCTGAAGAAATTATAGTTAAAAAAGAGAAATATAAATTCCCAATAATAAACAGTAAATTAAGATAAATATCTGTATATACTATTGATATCTGTGCAGCCATTTAAAAATTATGTTTTACAGGACTGTCTCATGCTATGGAAAAATGATTACTGAATCTCATCAGATTTTTTATTTTTATTTTTCACTCTTTATAAGACAGGCACATAGTTTAAACCCATATAAAATATACATGAAGAAAGTCTGCTGAGGTCCTCTTTAAAAAATGGAAATGGAGCTTTTCTTTTCCCTTCTTTTCTTTTTTCTTTTCCTTTCCTTTCCCTGTCTTTCTTTTTTTTTTTTTTTTTTTGACAGAGTCTCTTTATATCGCCCATCCTTGGTAGAGTGCTGTGGCATCATAGCTCACAGGAGCCTCAAACTCTTGGGCTTAAGTGATTCTCTTGCCTCAGCTTCCCAAGTAGCTGGGGCTACAGGCGCCCACCTCAATGCCCAGTGTTGTAGTTGTCATTGCTGTGTAGCTGGTCCGGGCCTGGTTCGAACCTGCCAGCCCCGATGTATGTGGCCGGTGCTCTAGCCACTGAGCCACTGATTTTAGAAGAAAATCCTAGTAGGTTATAAGGATTAATTTCCTTTGATTTTAATGAGCAAACCAGATTGAATTGTATTTTCTTATAAATATGCATCCTGTATTTTGAGTCTTTGGATAATGATTTGCATTGTTCTATCACAATTTGGTCATATTCAATAGCATCAAAATTCTTGCTAGACTTCTGATAATCACATGGAAAGGCTTGATTGAAATATGTTCCTTGTGTGCTCATATTTGATAATTTTAGTACTAAATTTGGAAGCCAGGAATTGACTAAACTATTTTCCTATAATTCTGACTGTACTTAAGTCCAAATTTTGCATCCTAAAACCATCTGGTCAAATGGCATTTGTTCTGAAAATTTATTAATAATTTAGAAGAATCCCAGAAGTGTCTCTCTTCCCAGTTTTCTGACATGTGTATGTTAGGCAGCACTGGTCTCAAAAATGGTAAGTGAATAAAAATAAGTTAAAAATATTCAGAAGCTTGAAGTGTCTCTAGCTCTCCTATATCTGAAGGGCAAAAATGTATTATAAGAAATGTGGCTATATCATTCAGTATAAATATATTTTGATTACTTTAATGTGATTCTAGGTCTCAGACCAAGAGAAGTGCCAGGAGACGATCATATTATCTGAACAATTACAGTGTTTGCACAAACTTTTGGGAAGCTATTTGATGGCATTTTAACCGAAGGATCAGAATGCTTTCTTAAACTTCTCCTTGACTATTAAATTTCTTAAAATTTATAATATTCATCAACTATCATACTCAGAAATCCTTATTAGACCCCTTTCAGCAAAGTGCAAATATAATTTCCCTTCTCATACTTTCTTCTGGTACAAATTGATCCACTCACTGTTACTTAATAGTTTTGGAGATTAGCATTGAGGAATTCTAAGGATTAGCAACAAAAACATGCATGGGCTTTAAAAAATATAGATGGTTATTCAAACATAACCTCCTCAGAGTTGGTCTTTGGTTGTGTTTACGGTATCTGTTATCTTACCCTTGGTCATTTTTGAATTTTTATTCTTTAACTACAGGAGTGAACGTCCCCATGGTGTTCCCTCATTTCTCAGAATCCCACAGGCTACTCATGACGTACGAATGGTGGAATATGTACAATGTTAGAGCCTATCCATGTTCCATATGGCTAGGATTTTTCTATAAGCCTATTGACTGTTAAGTCCTCTTAATTGTAGCATGTTATAAATAAGTTACCCCCCCCTTTTTTTTTTTGAGACAGAGTTTCACTATGTCGCCCTCAATAGAGTTTCGTGGTGTCACAGCTCACAGCAACCTCAAACTCTTGGTCTTAAGTGATTCATTTGCCTCAGCCTCCCAAATAGAAATATAGACGCCCACCACAATGCCCGGCTTTTTGTTGTAGTTGTCATTGTTGTTTAGCTGGCCTGGGCCAGGTTTGAACCTGCCAGCCTTGGTGTATATGGCCAGCGCCCTACCCACTGAGTACAGGTGTTGAACCAAGTTAATCACTTTAAAAAAAAGATACAGAGCTTGGGATAGATCCACTGATTGAGTACACACACTAAGTAAAATTTTAAACACTTGGAAAACTCGGGATCAATCCACTGATTGAGTACACACACTAAGTAAAATTTTAAACACTTGGAAAACCAAATCTAGAATAAAAATTCACTTTCAAAATATATGTGGGTTCTGATATAATTAAGGTTTTGTTTTTTTCCTTTGGACCATTTTTGAAGAATTTATGTTTTTTTTAAAAAATCAGATTAGAGGAGGTAACTTTAATAATAGGAAAATAGCAAATGATGACCAAATTTTTTTTTGTTTGAAGCTCTCAGTTGCTGCTCATGTATGTATTTTACCAGTACTCTTCCTAATAGCATTCTGAACATTATGTTTATTGGTCAGGTGTGAGTGGTTCTTAATTCTATAGTCATTTAAAGAGGAATGGTGTACATATAAAGGAAAATTGTTTTTAGAACATAAAAAGGTAAAAAGGAATTAATCAGTTTTGGAGTTTTAGTCTAAATACTTCTCATGTAAAAGGGCAACAAAAATCATGGTTTTATAATGAGTAACAGCAATTTAGTAAAATATTTAAAATCTCTAAAATGTTTAGGAGACAGTAGAATGTTGTATAGTGGAAATAACAAAAAATTTATTAAGAATTTTTAGGATTGGTCATTACACATCTAGGGTAATTTTGGAACCTACCTGAACAATGGTTAAAAAAAAAATTTTATAGAAAACTAGAAGATGGTTTATGAATAGCTGATTCTTAAAGTGTCATTGATAACCTTAGGGAGAGGCAGAACATTCTGGATTACATGCAAAGTATGTTTCTATCATTTTACCAAGACAGGGTTATATAGCTAAAAATTTTTATACTAAAATTCTGCTGACATGAATATAGCTAATTTGGGAATTAAATATTCACGTAAGTGGTATAGGAGAGCCTCCATAGTTGACCATCTCCCTACAGTGACCACCTCCTCAAGTTGACCTACTTTCCATAGACTGGACATGCACGACGGGTAACTATCAGTACAGCAGGCCTAATTCCTTATGTTGACCACTTCTGTATGTTGAACAGTTTGGTATAGTCCCTTGAGCGGTCAACTTACAGAGGTACTGTATATTAAATAATTAAACATTTGATCCAAATTTGAAAGACAGTTTTAAGGATATCATAAGTATTCTGTTCAGAGTTTATGAGATAGACCCTATTTTTAAGTAAATTATGAGGTTAATTTTACTCCTCCCTCCCATTTGCCTTCTGTGTGTGTGTGTGTGTGTGTGTGTATGAGAGAGGAAGAGAGAGAGACAGAAAGAGAGAACACTTTGGATTAGGACATGGTTTTTTTTGATAGTCATGTGAACTGTTAGCATATTCTGGTTCTCTTGCCTTCTAAGGTCATGGTAATACTGCCCTTTCCCTTCTCCTTGAAGTTAGGAATGATCATGTTATACTTGTCGAGTGAAATGTGATAGATATTCCTTTTTGGCAGAAGAGGCATATTTGACTTTCAGGCAGAAGTTTTAGGAGCCAGTGAGCAATTCGCCACTGCTTTAGGGACTGGTGACATTCCAAATCCTATAGCCTTCATCAGCTTGTAGCCCATGGTAAGGACTCCATGGTGGCACAGAGTGTGGAGAGTCCTGAGATGGTCATATAGTGTAAGAAATAAATTAACTTATGTTGTATTTATTGTATTGCTACTGTCGTGTAAACCAATGTAACTTGACACATACAGTTTCTGTATAAATAAAGGTAAGGAAGACGGTAATAATACATTTCTCACTGAAGATAGTAACTATTTCTTCAACTATTTTTATTAACGTTTACAGTGAGCTAAACACTGTTCAGGTGCTTGGAATACAGTAGGAACAAAATAACCTCTTCTTTTCTGAATGCACTTCTTCCCACTCTTCCTTAACTATCTGGGGTGTCTCCTTTACCGTGAAGCTGCTGTCTGTCTTCTGAGTGGCTGGTGCTGCTTTTTCTTCTCTGCTCCCATAACGCTTTGTGCATACCTTCATTGTGGCACTGACATCATGGTCAATTCTATTTTTGTCTTGCTTTCTAAACTAAAGAGTTCTACAAATGTTTTTTATATAGTACATATGATTTTTAAAATACACAGACAAAGCAGGTTATACATTACATATAATGTATAACAACAAAAGAATGTATATACACACACATAAATTTTTTTTTTTCACATAAATGTTTTATATATAGTACACACGGTTTAAAATATATAGACAAAGCAGGTTATACGTTACATATAATGTGTATACATACACCCATATATATGCTTTGTGTCATTATTTCAAAAGTATTTTTTTTGAATGAATAAATAAGGCTTTCTGTGGGACTTTTTGCTTGAATGTGATTTGGGACCAAACTGTGAACTTCTGTATTTTGGGCATGTTTTCCAAATGCCTTTGCTCTGTGAATTCAAATTTGAGGTCTTTGTTAATGAATTGAGAACAGGTCTGTGCCAAATTACTTGAGCAGAAATGTAAATGAATGGGAGATGGAGAAGCATATTAACTTGTCCCTGTGCCTCTTTTCCTAACTTAGCTATAATTGGTTAGGCTAAGTGACATCTTTATACTGGTGTTTCTCAATCTTTTTCTTCTTCTCACCCCCACCTGGAGTCTTTTTAGGCTTTTTCCCCTTAACTGCCTCCAGTGAGATTTTGCTGCCATAGTTATACTGTGTTAATCTGTCTACATATTGAATGTGTATCTGTGTTTTATACAAAAAACAAGAAGGAAGAAGGTTTTTGCCCCCTAAAAAACACTTTTCTTGGTTGAGAACGCATGCCTTAAACTAATATTTGTGAAAGATAAACTTTTTCCCTTTGTGGGATGCCATTTCCACTTCAATAGGCTAAGTTTAACTATATTGAGTCAGAACTTTGTTTTCTAATACACCTGTGCTTTTATAATGGCTTTATTTTAAGCTGATTATTATTTAAATAAGTGTGCTGAAATCTTAGTGTACTGAGAACATTAGCAAATTAACTTTTATATTATTTATAGAAGTCAGTCTTTGTATATAGAAGTCTCTAAACTGCACAGTTGTCTGTACTGGCTGTATTTGCCTTTTATTCCTTCAGCGAGATTTATTACGGGTACACTTTATGCAGCACTCTGTCAGAGGCAAGGACCCAGTGACTCATGGAGTTGAGTCTGGTTCCTTTTTTCCTTGTTAGCCAGGATAATATGGGTTATATATACTTGTCCAGTGTATAGTTGTTTTGACTGTACTAATTTTTAAACATTAGCCACAAGTGTAGGGGATTCTTGGTGAAAAACTCTGGGAGTTGATATAACCCCTTGTCTGTCACACCATATATATTGTGTGAAAAGATTGAAGGCCAAGTCCCACAAAATGCAAAGTTAACATAGTGCTTTGTTCCTATTCTGTCACGTAGTTGTCTGACTACACCAGTGTGTATTACTCAGTCTGCAGTGGGGGACTCTGCTGAAGTTCTTGGACCATTCTTGACAGTCAGTATCATATCCAAACATGTGTATGCACCACAATGAGGGAAAACTTAATACAAGGTTTGCTTTAAGAATATGGCTCTGCCTCTCACCCATATTCAATTGCCAAACATAAAAACAAAAATGAAGTATGTAGTTTCAAGGTAAATTTCAGATTGACTGGGCAGCATGGGGTAAATTCATGCCAGAAAAAATAGGCAGTACAGGTTACCTGGAGGGTGTGGTTTGGCCATCCAGGTATAGAGCCTTTCATTCATTTGTTTGCTATACAAATATTTACTAAGCTCCTAATTTTCATGCCAGACCTTTTGGTGAAGAAGACAAAAGGCTCTTATTCTCACTTTTCCTCTCTGTCCTCATTTCTTGGACAAATAGTGCAGGACATTCTAACACAGAGTGTTTTTTTCATTCATTTATTCATTCAACATGTATTTTTTGAGTCTGTAATACAGGTATATGACTGTGAGATATTAAAAGGAGACATCATCTCTGCCCTCAAGGACCTTGCAGGCTTATTTGTTCATCAATCATTCATTTACTCAAAAAAAATGAGCGAGGCAATGTGTCAGGTCAATTCTAGGGAAATGTAAACATAACCAAGAATACACAGTCAGTTCCTGGAGGGCTACAAGCTCCATCCTGGAGGGGCAAGCAGATCATAACATCTTTGGAGATGTTATAGTATATAGTATTTAAGAATGAGCTCTTCCCACTGTATTGGGAGAGTTACTGGGGGAGTGAAAAGGATGAGCACAGAAGTGGAGTTTCCTGAATTAGTTCTATGTCGGTGAGAGGGCAAGATGTGACTCTTGATCTTGCTTTTTAGTTGGTGCTAGAGAGAAGGGGTGGCTCAGAAAGGAGAATGTAGAGGGAGTTCTAGTTAGAACTTCAGTCCCTAATCCCTGTCTAGCCTGTTGGGAACTGGCCACGCAGCAGGAGGTGAGTGGTGGGCCAACGAAGCTTCCTCTGTACTTACAACCTTTTCTCATCCCTTGCATCAGTACCTGAGCTTCACTTCCTGTCAGGTGCCCCCCAACTTTGACTCCCACCCAGGTCCATGGAAAAATCGCCTTCCATGAAACCAGTGCCAGGGACCAAAAAGGTTGGGGAATCACTACTGTAAGACGCTCTGACAACTGTACAGAATTGCAAGTGCTTTACTTTGATTTGACTACAGGAGGTGACGGTAGGTCAATTCTAATGTAGTGAAACATTTGTGCCATAAATGCCAAGAACAAAATCCTTGTACTGTCGACACAATAAATTTAACAGAACATCCAGAAATAAACATACTATGTAATAAAGTGTGTATCACAAATCAAAGTGTTCAGTAGTAATACATAATACTACCATAACTGATGAGCTATTTGGAAAAATAATAGATTTCTATATGTCTTTTAGTTAGGAGTTAGGGACTAGAAACTTAGAAATTAGAGAATTAGTTTTGCATTCTGTGAATTAAAATTTAAAACCAATACTAATGGGTCCCAGGGGATATAGATACAACAAATTACCTTAAGGAAACAAGCATCTTACCTACTGTATCTTCTTATTGAATGTGTCCATCCTTCACTTCATAGGCCCCATGAAGGGCCCTGAGTTTGGTTTAATGCTGTGCTGTTGTTGCCCTCTGGAAACTCTTACATTTTTGAACTTGGGGCCCGTGTGCTTTCTTCTTGCATTGGCCCTTACAAATTAAGTAGCAGTCCTGCCTCTGAGGTTGGGCATACCTGGAGACAGAAAGTTGCAGAGCCAGGCTTTAGAAATAGATGTCCTCAGGCCCTGGGGAGAGTTGCAGTCAACCCAATTCAGCCATTCCAGCCATATTTCAGGACCGTCTATATTGTGCATATGGATGCTTTAGGATGTCCAGAGTGACGCCATTCAACATTCCATTTACTTGACAGACTTTCTTCTTTTCCCATTCCTGCTCATGATACAACATTTTAATTGTGATGTGGCTGCTTCTGTGGTTCTCCTGCAGGGGGAAGTCTGGCTGGTTAGGCTGACCCATCCTTCATTCCCGAAGTCAGTTGCTACACTGGCATCCGGGCTTTGTGCTTCAGTGAGGCTCTAATGTGAGCCTTCCCTATAAGATCAGTGTGCTTCTGTTAGACTTCTGAGACGGAAGGCTGAAGTCCAGGGATGGTGCCTGTGAATTCAGCAAAGTAGCCCAGTGTGGAACAGTGGTTAAGAGTAAGGGCTCTGGAGTCAAGACAGAAAATCCAGGGATCAACTCAGGGTCTTGCCGTCTACCACATGTGTGACCTTGGTCTCCCAGTGCCCCCCTTTCATTTGTCAAATGATGGCATTAACATCTGCCTTAGGGTGGTGGTGAGACTGAATGAGATAACGTACCCTTGGTCAGGGTTTCTCAGCCTCAGTGCTGTTGATATTTGGGGCTAGATAGTCTTTTGCTCAGGATGGGGGGCAGAGATGCCTTGGGGCTGTTCTGTGCCCTGTGGGACGTTCAGCAACACTCTTGACCTGTACCCACTCCATGGGAGCTTCCCCCAGGCTCCCAATGATACTACATTTGAAACATCTCCAGACATTGCCAGGTGTCTTCTATGGTTTGCAAAATTGGACCTGGTTAAGAACCATTGATCTAGGTGTATAAAATAGTACTTGAAGAAAAGAAAACATCGATTTTTGTAATAGTGAAAACAGTGGTACTCCTGACGATAATATTATTGATGTCATTCTGAGACCCCTGGGAAGACATATGTTAGCTTTTCATTTAACCTTTGTTTTTAATACTTTTATATGTGTGCCAGAATAAACTCCATATGGGTTAAAGAATAAATGTACAGGGTGGTGCCTGTGGCTCAGTGAGTAGGGTGCCAGCCCCATGTACCAAGGGTGGCAGGTTCAAACCTGGCCCTGGCCGAACTGCAGCAAAAAAATAGCCGGGCGTTGTGGTGGGCGCCTGTAGTCACAGTTGCTTGGGAGGCTGAGACAAGAGAAT
Source organism: Arctocebus calabarensis (assembly GCA_963573935.1). NCBI lineage: Eukaryota > Metazoa > Chordata > Mammalia > Primates > Lorisidae > Arctocebus > Arctocebus calabarensis. Next base: position 12,638 of record CAUYON010168946.1, read on the forward strand.
TGCCTAAGCCCAGGACCTGGATGTTGCTGTGAGCCATGAAGCCATGGCACTCTACCAAGGGCAACAAAGTTAGACTATGTCTCTAAAAAAAAAAAAAAAAAAAGAATAAATGTACAAAGTCCACCTTAAAAAAACTGAAAGAAAAAGAAGTAACAAATCTTCAGATTTGCAACTATAAGGATAAGGTTTCCAAGCTCAAAAGCAGAAGTACTGTTGGGGGATATTCTTCCCTGATATGTCACTATATTAAAAATAGACAAACATTTATAATGTGTAAGAACTTTGTAGTCATCAGTACTAAAAATCAGTCTGGATAAAATGTGAGTAATATGACAGATAAAGTGGTATTAATAAATTGGTGTATATCAAACAGAAAATCAAGTATTTCTTGTAGGTAAAGACAGAGGAAGAACTAGTCAGCCTGTAAACATTTGAAAAATGTGCAAATTTCATAATTTTTAAAAATTTAAATCTTTTATTTGTTTAAGTTGGCAACAATTTTAAGCAAGAATATCCAATTCTGTTGAATAGTTATACTGTATATAAAAAGGAACCTTTTTACATATTCTTTGTTGGATAGTGGATGGATACCACCTTTCTGGAAAGAAACAAGGTAATAACTATGCCTTGAAAACTGGTACCTTTTAGTCTCCCCAAATAACATTTGGGAATAATGCCTCCATCATAATCTGAAGTATAAATAAATATTTATGAAGATGTTTATTGCAAAGTTCCTTAAATGAAAGTCAGCTAAGTGATCATCCTTAAAACAAATACTAGAACCTCCATAGTTGACCACCTCCCTCCACTGACACTTCCTTAAGTGGACCTGTTTTCACAGACCAGACATGCACCACATGTACATATCAGTACAGCAGGCCTAGTTCCTTAGGTTGACCATCTCCATATGTTGACCAGTTTGTTAACAGTCTCATGGTTGGTCAACTTACAGAGGATCTGTTGTATTAACAAAATGTTTCTAGGCCAGGCATGGTGGCTTGTGCCTGTAATCCTAGCACTTTGGGAGGCCAAGATGGGCACATTGCTTGAATTCAGGTGTTTGAGACCAGCCTGAGCAAGAGCAAGATCCCATCTCTAAAAACAGCAGGGCGACGTAGTCCCTGCTACTTGGGAGGCTGAGACCAGAGAATCACTTGGGCCCAGGAATTTGAGGTTGCTGTTTAACTATAATGCCACAGCATTCTACAAAGTGAGACTCTGTCTCAAAAGAAAGAAAACGAATAAACAAAATGTTTTAATGACATGAGACGTTCTTATAATGTTAAATGAAAAAAAGTAAGTTTTAAAATTACATATGCAGTATACACTCACCTCAGGAAAAATTTGTAAAGGAATGTGCAAAATGTTAATAATATTTGTTTCTGGAAGATTGGATTATGGATAATTTATTTTTATTTGTTTTATTTATTTATTTATTTTCGAGACAGAGCCTCAAGCTGTCACCCTGGATAGAGTGCTGTGGCATCACAGCTCACAGCAACCTCCAACGCCTAGGCTCAAGCGAGTCTCTTGCCTCCACCTCCCAAGTAGCTGGGACTACAGGCGCCCGATACAACGCCCGGCCATTTTTTGGTTGCAGCCGTCATCATTGTTTGGCGGGCCCAGGCTGGATTCGAACCCCCCAGCTCAGGTGTACGCGGCTGGTGCCTTAGCCCGTTGAGCCACAGGCGCTGAGCCGTATTATGGATCATTTATGAAAGTTATTCGTAACTGTATGATTAAGTGGATCATTTAATGGCAGACTTAGACTTTTTGTTTCCGTTCTTTTAGGTAATGTTTATATTTTATGCATTTCTATGGCTTGGAAATGAAGACAAGAGGGTTTTTAAGCCTTGTTTCTCTTACTAGGAGAAAGTAAAAAGGCAAATGTCAGTGCTTTATTTTTTTATTGTCAGTCTTTTAAAACACAGCCATATTTTAAGAAATTCCTTATAAATTAAAATATGAAACCAGTTTTGAGGGGTAGAATGCTTGCCTTGGATGAGGTGAATTAATGTTTATTTACTCCATGGTACTCTTTTTGTTCCTTAATTTTTAAAGATGTATTTATTACAATATGGCTTTTGGTGAAAGATTCTTTAAAATGTCCATTTTTATATTTCTAGTATGTGCAGAAGCTTATAATCCTGATGAAGAAGAAGATGACGCAGAGTCCAGGGTATGTAAATTGCTGAATGAATTTTAAGTCGATACTCTTGTAATGTGTATAGGAGACAACAATAGAAAAGTTCTCAACAGGCTTCCAGGTTAACAGGAGACATACTGGCATCGTTTTGACTACTTCTTTTTCTAGTTTCATCTCCCGTAGCCTATCTGCTACAGAATTATTTTTATCTAACGAGTATCTCTGGGTAAAAAGAGAGATGAACATACATGTTCGCTGTAGTTGTGGTTTTATTTCTTTTGTAAAAATACATTATAGTAGTTAAAAAATGTTTTCAGCTGTCTTTCTCATGATGATAATTATTTTTCTTGGTGTTTCTAGTAAAGGAAAATACTGGGAAAGACCTTCTTTTCCTACTAATTTATAACAACAGAAGTTTACTCTGAAACAAATAAATCACAGTCTAATCATATCCAGCATGTCAGTATAGCAGTTATTTATTTTTTAAATCTAAGTGTCTTGATGGTTTGCTCAGCAGCTAGCTTCGTAGAGGCCCTAATGTTTTTGTAAGGATTTGACCAGTTTGGTTTGAAGGGGGTTTTAAGCTGTGGTCTTTAACTCAGTTCTCCTATTATTTATTTATTCAATAAAGAGTAAAGTAAATAAGAGATTACTGTGCCTGGAAATGGAAAATAATAATCTACCTTTTTCATTGTTTTGAATGTATACTTTGCAGAAGTCCCACTTGTCTCTTCAGCCTTACAAAGTATAAACAAAAATCTATTTCTGTGGCTGGGTACAGTGGCTTGTTCCTGTAATCGCAGCACTCTCAGAGCCTGAGGCAGGAAGGTTGCTTGAGCTTAGCCTGAGCAAGAACAACACCTGGTCTGTATAAAAAGTAGAAAAATTGGCCAGGCATGGTAGCGGGTGTATAGTCCCAGCTACTTGGGAGGCTGAGTCCTTGAACAAGGAGTTTGAGGTTGAAGTGAGCTGTGATGATGCATGCACTCTAGCCTGGGCAACAGAATGAGACCCTTTTGCCATAACATCAAACAAGCCAAAACCTATTTCTGTAGCTCTGAAAGATACTTCAGTAAGATTGAGTTTCAATATTGAAAGTCAGATTCCATGTCCCTAAACCATTACATCGTCAGGGTCCCTGGAATATGTGTGAAATTGAGTGGTAGAAAGATCAGGAGACTGACACAAGATCTTACTCCTGCACGGGGATTCCCAGCAGCAGGGACTCACTTCTTAGTACTAGAACACATTACTTTGATGAGGCTCATAAATCCTAGCTTGGAAATTACATGGCTTTAGGATCAAGGTGTTTTTGCTAATCTGTGACACGCAGTCATCACTCTGTGTAATCTGAAAAATTAGCCCTTGCTAGTTGTATTTATGTGTCCAGCAGAAACAATAATGTGTGACTTTGAAGATTACACACATTCTTTATATTTGTGTATAAATGGATATGATAAAGTTTAGTATTAAGTATGGTGAGCTGGTTTAAATTTAGTAAAAAATCTAAACTAAAGAGCATTTAACAATACACTTAAAAAACAAATATGTAGCATCTCATTGACTCAAAAACTGTTAGATCCTGAGAGGAATTTCAGCTACCATGCAATCCATGAAATAGGAAGAGTGCTTCTGCTGGCTCCCTCCACCTAATTTCTAACAGTTTTGTTGAGGAGGCTATACCAAGTAAGATTCATTTAGCTGCGTAAAAGAACCTAATCACATTGAGATAAACATAAAAATGAAAATACTGAACAGGGATCATTGGACAGATGCTTAGAGATCTTAAAGAATTATAGAAGAATTTAAAAATCAAGCTATAGCCTGTAGTCCCAGCTACTTGGGAGGCTGAGACAAGAGAATCACCTAAGCCCAAGAGCTGGAGATTGCTGTGAGCTGTGACACCATGGCATTCTACCAACGGCGACAAAGTGAGATTCTGTCTCTAAAAAAATAAATAAATAAAAAAAATAAAAAAATCAAGCTATAGCTAGCAGGCTGGAGTCAGCCCGTGACTGGTCCCTCTAGAGCAAGGGTGGAGTACTATCTTTTTTGTTTTAGGTAGAGTCTCACTGGGTTGCCCCATGCTAGAGTGCTGTGGCATCCGCCTAGCTCAAACTCCTAGATTCAAGCAATCTTTCCGACTGAGCCTCCCAAGTAGCTGGAACTATAGAAACACACCACCATGCCCAGCTAATTTTTCTGTGTTTAGTAGAGATGAAGTCTTGCTCTTGCTTGGGCTAATCCTGGCTGGCCTCAAGCCATCCTCCCTCTGCCTCCTACAGTGCTAGGATTATAGACATGAGCCACCACACTGGCCTGGAGTACTGTCTTTGAAAGGAATTTAGTTACTAGTCTCTTTATTGTTATGTCTCTTGCTTTAAAATTCCAGTTTCCCGGGAGTTTGCAATGGACCCAACTTTGGCCCCGGTAGGGAAAGGGTTTTGAAAGTCCAGATTTGGCTACTGGGGAACCACTTCTATAAATAAGGGCAGTTCCTAGAGAAGGAAGAATCTTTGTGGGTTGAGTATTCACATTTAGAGTTGTCCCTTTTAATACCTTTTTAAGTTATTTTTAAATAATTTTTATAATTAATGTTTTAATTGTATGTTAATGATTATAAAAAAGTGCTTTTAGGTTCTTAATTATCTTGAGTATTCCCTCCTCTAAATACATTACATTACTAAAAACTGTACTTTTTATTGCCTTAGAAACTATAAGGCAGATTGTACCATAGCCCTTGGGAATGATTTCAAAATTAGTTAGCTCTAGATGGATATTAGAAACTATCCATGAGGAAAATGTATATAGCATTTTGAGAAAGTAACATTTCTGGCTGGGCACGTGGCTCACACCTGTAATCCTAGCACTCTGGGAGGCCAAAGCAGGTGGATTGTCTGAGCTCAGGAGTTTGAGACCAGCCTGAGCAAGAGTGAGACCCCATCTCTACTAAAAATAGAAAAACTAGCTGGGCGTTGTGGTAGATGCCTGTAGTCTCAGCTGCTTGGGAGGCTGAGGCAAGAGGATCACTTGAGCCCAACAGTTTGAAATTACTGTGAGCCATAACACCGTGGTCTCTACCCAGGGTGACAGAGTGCGATTCTGTCTCAAAAAAAAAAAAAGAAAGTAAGTAACATTTCTTTTGGGCATTTTGCATCTTTCTGGGACTCTATATATTACCAACTTTTAAAATCTCTAGTATAAATAGGTTCTTATGCTCTAATATGAATTCATATCAAGTTTAATTTCTTAAGGTGTTGTGGCGGGCTGTAGTAGCCTCCCAGCTACTTGGGAGGCTGAGGCAAGAGAATCTCTTAAGTCCAGGATTTGGAGGTTGCTGTGAGCTGTGATGCCACGGCACGCTACCCAGGGTGACAGCTTGAGGCTCTGTCTCAAAAAAAAAGGGAAAATAACAAATTAGATTTTGTTAATGAAAATTTGAGGGTTGTGTACATTTAGCATGTAGAAATTGGTAGAGAAGAAATGATATCTTTAAGAGTAGAGTATTTCCAAGGGCTGCGGGTTCAAACCTGGCCCCGGCCGAACTGCATC
>CAUYON010168953.1:0-10379 GCA_963573935.1 Arctocebus calabarensis
GAGCCTGCCAAACAACAATGACAGCTGCAACCAAAAAATAAATGGCCGGGCGCTGTGGCGGGTGCCTGTAGTCCCAGCTACTTGGGAGGTGGAGGCAAGGGACTCGCTTGAGCCCAGGAATTGGAGGTTGCTGTGAGCTGTGATGCCATAGCACTCTACCCAGGGTGACAGCTTGAGGCTCTGTCTCAAAAAAGAAAAAAAAAGAAAGAAATATTCTTCTCTGGATGAGTGTCAGAACCCACCTTTACCTACCTTCCTTCAGTCCCCCCAAAACTGTTGCTTTCCTTTCAATACTAATCTCTTACATATTCTAGATTCCATCCCTTCCTACTTCAGGAACCTCAGCCAATTCTGTATTCTCTCTCTTCATATCTGAAACATACCCCTTATATGATTCTTTCCCCTTAGCTCTAATCTTTCCCTTCTTTAAAAAACCATTAGTATATCCATATAATAGAATACTATTCAACAATAAAAAGAAGTGAGCTATAAAGCCACAAAAAAATAAACAACCATGGAAGAACTTTATTTTAACACCACAGGAGTCCAAATTGCAAGGGGTAACTTTTTTTTTTATTTTTACCTCTTGTTTTTATTTTTTTTAATTGTTGGGGATTTATTGAGGGTACAAAGATCCAGGTTATACTAAATGCATTTGTTAGGGTAAGTACCTGAACTTTAAATGCATATTTCTTTGTTGGGAATGATGGTTAAAGGAAAAAGGAAAAAAAATTAAAAACTCATATTGCTTCTTGGTCACAATAGCTCATAACTGTAATCCTAGTACTTTGAGAGACTGAGGCAGGAAGATCATTTGAGGCCATGAGTTTGAGACCAGCCCAGACAACATAGTGAAACCCCATCTCTAAATATATAATAAAATAAAATTAGCCAGTGTGGTAGTACTCACCTGTAGTCCTAGCTATTCAAAAGGCTGAGGTAGGAGGCTAGGAGTTTGAGGCTGCACCACTGCACTATAGCCTAGGGCAAGAGTTTGAGACCCTCTCTCATTCATAAATAAATAAATGGATAGAAATATAGACAGGAAGCACACACATTACTAAGTAAAAGAAGCCAATCCAAAAGGCTACATACTGTTTGATTTTTAATATATGACATTCTAGAAAAGGCAAAACTATAAAGATACTGGTTCAGCACCCATAGCTCAGTGAGTAGGGCACCAACCACATACACCAAAGCTGGTGGGTTCAAGCCCAGACCGGGCCTGCTAAAACAACAATGACAAGTGCAACCAAAAAATAGCCAGGCATTGTGGCAGGTGCCTGTAGTCCCAGCTACTCAAGAGGCTGAGGCAAGAGAATTGCTTAAGTCCAAGAGTTTGAGGTTGCTGTGAGCTGTGACACCACAAGACTCTACTGAGGGCAGCACAGTGCACAGTGAGACTCTGTCTCCAAAAAAAAAAAAAAACTATAAAGATAGTAAAAGGAAAAAAATCCATAGTTGCCAGGGGATTGGGGATGGGGGTAGGGAGAGGGATATAGCAATGGAGCAATGGGGATTTTTAAGTCAGTGAAACTATTCTGTATGCTACTGTCATGGTGGATTCATGACATAATGCATTTGTCAAACCCTTAAAACTGTAGAACACAAACAGTAAACACTGATGTAAACTATGATCTTTAGTTAATAATATATCAATATTGGTTCATCAGCTATTAACAAATGTGTCACACCAATGCAAGATGTTCATAGGGGAAACTATAGTGTGGAAGGGAAGGGGAAGTAACACAGGAATTTTTGGTATTCTGTGCTCAATTTTTTTGTAAACCTAAAATTGTTCTAAAAAAGAAAGTATTAATTTAAAATAAAATAAATGTTCTTTTAAACCATCGCCCATTTACCAGACATAGCCACTAAATAGTACATCTTTTACATTCTCTTTTTATTCATATTTTTGGAAAGCACTTAGAACCTTTCCTTGTTCCCATATTCCCCTCTAGCCATTATGTCTCCATTAGTCAGTTCAAAATATTTTTTGAGTGTCTGCCATGTGTTAGACCCTAAGTTAGTACTAAAGATTCAGAGGAAACAAAACAGACTTGACCCCTGCTTCCAGAGTTGGCAAGCTGAAGGAGCAGCCATAGAAATAAACAGGCAATTACAATCATAGTAGTCTCTTAATTCCTCACCTTTCATTCATTCTTCAAATGCTTTGTGTAATCTCTCTGTCCTATCATGTCCACTGAAACTATCCTAGTCAAGGTCATTATTAGTGACTACCCTGTTAAATCCTAACCCAAATTCTCTGTGGATTTTGACACTCTGAAACCCTACTTTTTCTTTCTTTCTTTCTTTTTTTTGTTTTGTTTTGTTTTTTGTTGAGACAGAGTCTCACTATGTTGCCCTTGGTAAAGTGTCATAGTATCACAGCTCACGACATCTTCAAACTCTTGGGCTCAAGCAATTCCTCAGCCTCCCAAGTAGCTGGGAGGTGCCCACCACAACACCTGGCTATTTTTTGTTGCAGTTGTCATTGTTGTTTAGCTGGCCCAGGCCAGGTTCGAACCCTCCACCCTCAGCTGGCACCATAACCACTATACTATGGGCGCTGAGCCACCCTACTTTTTCTTAAGGCTTTCTTGCTCCTTGGCTTCTGGTAAAATAACAACTCTTTTCACATTTTATTCTTCGCATCTGATTGCTTTTTCTCATCTCCTTGTCTTAGGTACTGATGTTGCCCCAGGGCTGTATTATTAGACCTCTTCTCCATCTATATAGTCTCCCCAGATAATCTCATGTATTCATGTGCCTTTAACTACTACTTACTGATGACCTCCAAAATCCACATATCCAAGGAAAGCTTGATAGCTCCCACTGATAGCTCCCACTCATGGCCAAGGCTAAAGACATCCTATAAAAACTGTCCTAGAGCTATGTCACAGCAACTCAAAGAGTTTCTTCAATGCCACCTTTACCCTCTAATCTGAATTCTCTCATCCTTCATTCTCAGTTTCCATCCAGACTTGCCTTTCAGCCTTGTTTAACTGGTCATTTGCCTTTCAATTTCAAAGTTATCCATGAATACTGCCTCTCAGGTTATGCTGTTCTGTAGCTGCAAGCCAACCCTGCCTCAGTCATGTAACCTGCCAGATTCAGTGTTCTCAGGCATTACTGTAAAGGAAAATCAGAGACTAGCTTAGATCTCTCTCTTGAGCTTCAAAACTATAAGCAACTGCCTGCTTTCATTGCTACCTATATATCCTCAGGGTATCTCCAATTCAATCTGTCAAAAACCTTCTGCCGGGTATTCTATCTCACTGAATGGTCTCACTGTCTACCCAAGAGCCCATTTAGTAAATATAGAATCGTTCCAGACTCTTTCCTTACTTGTATCCATGTCCTATCAGTTCTAGCTCCCTGCATGTTCAAATCCATCCCTTTAATATTTATTGTCACTACATCATCATTTCTCCAGTGATCATTGAATGGCCTCCTAATTGGTCTCTCAATTTCTTATCTTTGTAGTTCCAATGTGTTCTCCATGGTGCTACCTGAGGACTTTTTCTCAAACAAATATAATTGTGTCACTTCCAGTAGAAAATTGCTATGACACTCTAGTGCAAATAAGATGGTAATGCAGGATCTGGCTCATGTCTTACCTCTCCAGCCTTATCTCTCACCATACACCAGCTTCTATTAAAAGTTTCAATGAATGTGCCAGTATAAGAGGCCACTTCTAGAAAAGCCTCAGAATATATATGCTATATGATGGGTTATTTTTTTTTTTTATATGATGGGTTATCTTAAATTACTGAATCTATGAACTTCACAGAGCTAACTCCATGGCTGGCCAGGTCTAGGGATTACCATACTTTGTCACTGCTATGACAAAATGCCCTCTAAATAACATAATAGAGGCTGGGCACAGTGACTCACACCTGTAATCCTAGCACTCTGGGAGGCTGAGGCAGGAGGATTGCCTGAGCTCACAGGTTCGAGACCAGCCAGAGCAAGAGTGAGACTGTGTCTCTAAAAATAGCCAGGCATTGTGGCAGAAGCCTATAGTCCCAGCTACTCAGGAGGCTGAGATAAGAGAATCACTTGAGCCCAAGAGTTTGAGGTTGCCATGAGCTATGACACCACAGCACTCTACCAAGGGCGACAAAGTGAGATTGTCTCAAAAAAATAATAATAAGGCTCAGCACCTGTGGCTCAAAGGGCTAAGGCGCCAGCCATGTACATCTGAGCTGGCAGGTTCCAATCCAGCCCGGGCCCGCCAAAAAACAATGACGGCTGCAACCAAAAAATGGCCGGGCCTTGTGGCGGGTGCCTGTAGTCCCAGCTATTTGGGAGGCAGAGGCAAGAGACTCGCTTGAGCCCAGGAATTGGAGGTTGCTGTGAGCTGTGATGCCACAGCACTCTATCCAGGGTGACAGATTGAGGCTCTGTCTAAAAAAAAAAAAAAAAAAAATAATAATAATAATAATAATAAGATATAAAAAAGACCCAATATAGCTCACTACAAATGTTTCTTTCTCCAGCATAGCACCAATCAGGATAATTGTGTCTGCACTTGACAAACTGGGTCCCAGCTCAGGTACCACCATATATCCAGAGAACTGAAGAAAAATCTTTAAGAGTTCTGGTAGCAGCTCGGTGCCTGTGGCTCAACGAGCTAAGGTGCCAGCCATATACACCTGAGCTGGCGGGTTCAAATCCAGCCCAGGCCTGCCCAACAACAATGATGGCTGCAACCAAAAAAAAAGGCTGGGAGTTGTGGCAGGCGGCTGTCCAAGCTACTCGGTAGGCAGAGGCAGAAGACTCACTTGAGCCCAGGAATTGGAGGTTCCTGTGAGCGTGATGCCACGGCACTCTACCCAGGGTGACAGCTTAAGGCTCTGTCTCCAAAAAAAAAAAGAGATCTGGTAGGACTGGAGAAATGTGTTAATAATATCACATTCCAGGGTAGGCAAAGCTGAGCCAGAAAAAGTAGTTACCCAAGATGGCTACAAACAGCCTAGCTAAAATGGAGAATGAGAGTCAATGGCTAAAGGAGCCATTGACATAGTCAAGAAAATAGTTGCCTATGGAAGCAAGGACTAAACTAGGAACTCAAGCAGCAAGGTCCATGTCCATAAGTGTTAGAGGTAGAAAGGGTCAGGTATGCTGATGATAGGTCAGGCAAAAAAATAATTTTTTTTGAGATAGAGTCTCACTCTGACACCTTCAGTAGAGTGCATCACAGCTCACAGCAACCTCAAACTCTTGGGTTTAAGCAATTCTCTTGCCTCAGCCTCTCAAGTAGCTGGGACTACAGGCACCCACCACAATGCCTGGCTATTTTGTGGCCACATCTGTCATTATTGTTTAGCAGGCCTGTGCCGGGTTTGAACCCACCAGCCTCGGTAAATGTGTCTAGTCCCTAACCACTTAGCCATGGCGCCAATCAGGTCAAGCAAAATTAAGTATGTGAACAATAAGCATATACTGAAACTCATCATATGACCTTGTCTCTATCTTGCAATATTCTTCTCTAGCCCCATCTAACCCTTGTGAGGCTAGAAACAAATAGAGCAATAGGACACCACTGTACCTGGGACTCTATTCTCTTCTCAGTTCCCCAAATCAGGCCCAGGACAACCAGAAACAAGACTATTTCCAGATACTACTTACAGATAGGGGGCAATTACCCCTCAGGTTTGATTATCATGGATTTGGGACTTGGGAGAATAGAGTCTGAAGATTGGCATTAATCATTCAGAACAGCCAGAGTGAAAGGGACACAAGAAGGGTCTGCAAGCAGTGCTCAGCTTGTCTCCATTGGAAGGCTCTTTTCTGGCCCAAATAAATGGCTGGTCCAGGTCAGAGCTACAAGGAACTTAGGAACCAGCACAGAGTCTCCCTTCACCTAGATTTTCCCTTCCCCTCCTCCTGAGAGTTCTCATCACATTCCAGAAATTATCTCTGAATTGACCTATGAAGTGTCAAATTGCTGCTGAGAAGTTTGCTCTGGCTTTTGCATTCCAGAAAGAAATGATCGACTTCTCCTACAACAAACTGGCTGATCCTAACTTTTCATTTTATGACAAGACTTTGGTAGAAGCCGTGAAAGGGGGAGATCACTGGGTGCACTTGTTTTTCCTCTCACTCTCATTATGTCATACCGTGATGTCAGAAGAAAAACTGGAAGGTGAGGAGAGGCCTGAGGCCTCATTGACTGAGCATGTGTCATGGAATCTAGATTGGTTGGAGGTAGGGATGGTTTGAGATGATTTGTAATGACTTAATCTAAGAAAAAAACTTTCTAATAGGTAACATTGTCCAACAATAAAATAGATAGTCAAGGTAAGTAGTGAGCTCCCAGTCACTGGAGATATGCAAGTACAAAATAACTCCTGGTTTAAAAGAAGATTTTTTCATTGCATAGGAATCAAACTTGGTTCTATCTAGGGCACTTCCAATCTTGAGACTGTGTGATGTTCTGTCAAGTCCGTCTGACTTGTCCTCAAGATCAGCCTCACTATCTCTGACAAGACTTCCTGAAAGATTAGTTGCCAACTTCTTATCATTTCATAATTTCTAGATATCCCTGCATGTCCTAGTTCTTTAGTAACCAAATATAGCTGTGCCATCCATTAATTTATTCAAACTTTTTCAGAAACGAAAATGAGGTATGAATGATTATGAACTAAAGACTGTTTTTCTTAGAAATCAAGAATTTAGGCAACCAAATGAGTTACATTCTTTCATGCCAATGTACTATTAATAATACCAGTAGCTACACCTTATATTTGTATATTACATAACAGTTTTACAAATTGCTTTCATTTGTATTATCTCCTACAGTCTTTGTGGCAACCCTCTGAGACAGGCAGAAAAAGAAATCAAATTTTACAGAGAAGGAAACTGAAGCTAAAAGAGTTAAAGTTACCTGCCTAAAAATCCTGTAATTAATAAGGGCAGAGATAAGAACCCAAATGTCATGTCTTTTGACCCTGGGAGCTCCCACCCACCACATACTTCTCAGGATCTGCCATTTCAACTAATTCCGCTAGTATTTAAAGCAGTCCTCTTCTTTGTTTGACAGGGTAGGAAACACACAAGATAGTAGTCTTAGTTATTTAGTAGACATATCTTATGTCTGACCTAAAATAAGACTCCTTACCTACCTTATTCACAACTATAAGACTCTGAGATGCATAACTGTTTTAAAAATCAAATTGACAGTTGGGAAAAAAAAATTTTTTTTTTTGAGACTGAATCTCACTATGTTGCCCTCAGTAGAGTGCTGTTGTATCACAGCTCCTATCAACCTCAAACTCTTGGCCTTAAGCCAGTGGTTCTCAACTTTCCTAATGCCACGACCCTTTAATATAGTTCCCGTGGGTCGCAACAGGTTGAGAACCGCTGGTAAACGATTCTCTTGCCTCAGCTTCCCAAGTAGCTGGGACTACAGGTGCCCACCACAATGCCCTGCTATTTTGTTATTGTTGTTGCAGTTGTTGTTTAGCTGGCCCACGCTGGGTTCAAACCCACCCCCTCAGTGTATGTGGCTGGCACTGTAACCACTGTGCTACAGGCGCCGAGCCGACAGTTGGGGAAATTTTGAACTTTCAAAAAATATGTAAATCAATAAATAAATAAAATAAAATGAACTTCAGAAGAGAAATAATGTAAAATATACCCAGATTGTGATAATATTCTAACAGAGAAGTTCTAGAAATATCTTGAATAATATCAGATTGAAAAATTAATTCAGGCTCAGTGCCTGTAACTCATCGGCTAAGGCACTGGCCAGATACACTGGGGCTGGTGGGTTCAAACCCGGACTGGGCCTACCAAACAACAATAATAACTACAACAAAAAAATACTTGGGCGTTGTGGTGGGCACCTATAGTCCCAGCTTCTTGGGAAGCTGAGATAAGAGAATCGCTTAAGCCCAAGAGTTTGAACTTGCTGTGAGCTGTGACTCCATGGCACTCTACTGAGGGTGACATAATGAGACTCTGTCTCAAAAAAAAAAAAGAAAGACTAATTCAACAAAGTGAGTCATTTTGCTTCCAAGGGTGAGTTTCAAAGGGGGTAACACTCGTTCATATGTATGAATATGTATGAATTTTTTTGAAATTTAATTGTTTACTGAACCATTGATCTTATTGTCTTATAGCAGTGTTTATCAAAGTGTGGTCAGTCTTAAGCATAAGTACTGATGCAGGACCACCTGCATGAGTATCCCCCAGGAAATTTATTTAAAATGCTGTTTCTTGGTATAACAAACATTGAAGATTCACAAGGGTAAGGGGGGAGGAGGGAAGGATGGGAAATTACCTCTGGGGTACAAGGTATACTACTTGAGTGATGGGTAAACCAAAAGCTCTGACTCTACCATTATACAATGTATATGTGCAACAGGATCCAATTTGTACCCCAAATCTATTAAAATATAAAAAAGGTGTTTTAAATTCCATTTAATTCCTTTTCCCAGATTATGATTATGGATCCAATAAATTTGGTGGTGTCCAGGAACCTACATTTTTCAATAGGCTACCCACATTTACCCACTAAAATTGGAGAGTACACATAACTGCCTGTTTTGTTTGTGTATACTGCATGTACCATGTACCTCGCTAATATACCTCAGGCCTATGAAATTAGTTAAAAATAAAGGAAAGGAGAAGAGACTGACAAGTTCTGTGCAACCTGGCCTTTTAAGGCCAGACTTGTGAGGATATTTTTTGAAAAACTTCTGGTCTCCATCTTTATAGAAGGTGTTTAGAAGACAGTGTCATCTCTGGGTAGGCTTCACCTGTTCACCTCTGTGGGCTCTGGTTACCCTCTTCTCTCCTGTCAGGTGTGCTGGTGTACCAGGCTCAGTCACCAGATGAAGGTGCCCTGGTCACTGCTGCCAGGAACTTTGGCTTTGTGTTCCGTTCCCGCACATTTGAGACAATCACCGTAGTCGAAATGGGGCGAACCAGAGTCTACCAACTCCTTTCTATTTTGGACTTCAACAATGTGCGCAAGCGGATGTCTGTTATTGGTGGGTGCCCTTCTTAGTCCTCTCCCTTTCTTTGTATTTCATATACATTCACATGTTACCTTTCTCTTTTTACTACACACAAATGCTCTCCCCTACTCACATGCTTTCTCACAGGCACTGTGCCTCAAATACAAGCACACAGCCCTTCCTACTTTCTCTTTCATCTCTTTCATATATCTTTTCACTTTTCACTTATGCACATGTGAGGACTTACTAATATGCTAAATTCCTTCTGTAGTGTTCCTAGGTGATAGCTTGTCATCATCATCAAAGCCAAGATAAGGACAGAGAATAAACTTATAAAACGTGAACATGGAATAAGAAATGGGTACAGACAGCATAGGGAAAATTCATACTGTCTTGCTCTCTAAATTACTTTCACCTTCAGACTACAGAGCGAGAAGGTCATTTTTCATTCTTGGTCCATACTGGATCTGGGGCTTGGAATTGAGAAACACTACATCCAGTCTTCCACAGGTAATAGTGAACCATGGGAGAACTGGTTCTGTCAGTACCTCTCTCACTCTTGCCAGCTCTCACCACATCATTCTTCCTGCATGACCACTCACTGAGTACTTAGCCTCCAAAGGTATCAGAGACAAATGTCACAGGGAACAGCCTCCTGCCATCTCTCAGTGGCCCCGATAAGTTCTTGTAACAGTAGACCTATATGGTTACTTTGATTACTTTGCTTGTCTTTAGTGAGGACACCTGAAGATCGGGTAATGTTGTTCTGCAAGGGTGCAGACACCATCATCTGTGAGCTGCTTCATCCATCCTGCAACTCCCTCAGTGATGTGACCATGGAACAATTAGATGTAAGTGTTTAGGCAGCAGGAGAGGGAAGCTGTGGGTGGTTCTGATATCTGGATATATATGTCCACATATGTGTCCCCATGTCAGTGTGTTTCTATGAGGGTGTATTATAGTGTCTGTGTCTCTTCAATTGGTAGAAGAATAAACTATCTCATTTTGTGGGATTCTCGCTGACTATATTGCCATTTGTGCCAAAGAGTTGGGTGGACACGACCCCAGAGACATGATGAGAATTATATCTATGGGAAAGCTTACAACTATCAGAATACTTCGTGATTTGGGGCTCAAGAAACTGTGGTCAGAACTGCATTTGCTTCAGAATAGAGCCTGCCGATGTGGGAGATCCCACACTACCAACCATGATGAGGATAGACTGCCTTTCGGGTATGAAGCAGAAAACCCCAAGCATGGCCTGTTTGAAACCTCCCTCTGTTGTCCATGAGATTAGCATCCTCTTCCCTAGTCTAGCCTGGATACCCTCTAGAATTTGAGATGTATTAAAAAAGAGAGACTGGCTCCACCATGCGGACACAAGTAGGAATAACTAGAGCCATACTTTCT
>CAUYON010168954.1:0-11451 GCA_963573935.1 Arctocebus calabarensis
CGGGCGCAGCCCCGGGAATCACTGCCTGGGTCCGGTTCTTGGTCGGCTTCGGCAGCGTGAGGGAACCGGTACAGAAGGAGTGAGGGGCGGACTCGGGCCCCGAAGGAAAAAGAAGCTTCCTGCAGCTCCTTATTGATCCACCCCCTGCAGAGTGAATGAGAAAGGGATGAAAGGAAGGGGTTTAGTGACTCACAAGAAGCAGTTTTCCCTACTGGAGTGTCTGGCCCGCGGTCTCCGAGGAACACCCAGAACATGCCAGGCTTCTTTGGAAGAAGTGTCTGCAGAGCGCGGGCGTTTGGTGGATTTCAAATTGCTAGCTGCTGGTTTTTATTCTTTGTTTTGTAAAAGACCACGTTGAGCCTTGTCAGCTGTGTATTTTCATTTTATGTACGATCCACCATAGGAAGTAGGGTTCAGATTTTCAAAGCCGCAAGTCGGGCTATTTATACTTCTCAGGTAATGTTTTAAAGGATAGGGACTGTGTTCCCTCTTTTGCGACATTTTAGCTATAGGAAAATGGAGTCACGTTTCCATATACTTAACAGAAATGTCCCCATCTCCATTTTGAACATACCGTTCTTGATAAGTGTATAAACAAGAGCAAGAAACTGTATGTGTCTTTTACCATGCATGACTTTTAAAGAAAGTGTTCAATAAAGAGCAGGGTTTTCAAAGACCAGAGCTTAGGTTTGACACGTCAAAACAGCTTAGTGTTGAAAAGCGCCTAATCCTTTTCGGGAAAGTTGCATGATTTTTTCTAGGACATTTAAATCTGATGATAGAAGGATGTGGTGTGACTTTCAAGGTTTCTAACACAATTCCAGCATCTTTGGGTCTTTGGCTACACCTTATTACTACTATTATGGCTATTAAATCAATTTCACTTGAACTTTTAAGAACTAGAAAAGACACTCTTGGGGTTAGTTTTTTTTTTTTTTTTTAAAGGAAACGATTACTTTTGGGAAAGGTACAGATTTTGTTTGAAATTCTAGATGTTTCACTTTGCAATTTTAGGACCCTTCTAGTTTCAAAATAACACCAGAATAACATTTCTTATTTTTAAAGAATGCTTTAAGATACAGTATGTGATATTTTTATTTAACTGGTTTACATTTCCCATGTCTGGTAATGAATACATTAGTCTGATAGGAAAAGTAGTGTTCAAAAACTCTGTCTTAGACAAGGTGGCATGAGGGAGAAAATAAAAAGAATCAAAAAAAATTTAAAATCCTCTAATGTAGTCTAGACGTCAAAGAAAATATTCACCTGGCTCTAAAAGCTGAATTTTCTTATAATTAATAAATATGAAATCAAATAATTAAAAAATCAAAAAGGTTTCATTTAATCTTGGCTAATTGCAAGCCCCTCTACTGTGTGTTTTACCAGTATAAGTACATGTGAGAAACTGGACTGGGAGGGAATAACCCTAGGTAGGAAAAGTAAAAGTATTGATCAATATCCTTTCAATTGCTTTCCAATCACTGGGAGAAATAAACACAGTTTTGAAATGTTTTTATCACGTTTACATATATGAAAATTCAAATCATTGTCTGGAATTTCACTTTTAATTCATAGAAAATTGAATTTTAAATGTATCCACTTCAATCTGCTAGTTTTATACTTTTATCAGTTTTCTGTAAGACTGAAAAACTCTTGAGTCTTGACTACTTAACTCATATATATATTTTTTGCATTATTTAAACTAATTATGTCAAAAGCTAGTTGTTATTCTAGCATCTACTACTCCTGGAGCATCTGCTATCCTTCCTGTGCTTAAGAATTCCCTAATCCTGTATCTTCAAGCCAGATCTCGCACTTTAGATCCAGTTCTGAAGCTGGATGCGGTGGCTCACACCTGTAATCCTAGCACTTTGAGAGGCCCACGTGGGTGGATTGCTTGAGCTCAAGAGTTCCAGAACAGCCTGAACAAGAGCAAGACCCCATTTTAATCAAAAATAGAAAAATTAGCCCAGCATTGTGGCAAGCACTTGTAGTTTTAGCTGCTTGGGAGGCTGAGCCAAGAGGATTGCTTGAGCCCAAGAGTTTAAAGTTGCTTGCTTGGCACATGTGGCTCAAGTGGCTAAGGTGTCAGCCGCATACACCTGAGCTGGTGGGTTTGAATCCAGCCCGGGCCCTCCAAACAATAATGATGGCTGCAACCCAAAAAAAAAAAAAAAAAAGTAGCTGGGCATTGTGGCAGTCCCAGCTACTTGGGAGGCAGAGGCAGGAGAATGGCTTGAGCCCAGGAGTTGGAGGTTGCTGTCACCTGCGATGCCACGGTACTCTACCCAGGGCGACAGCTTGAGGCTCTGTCTCAAAAAAAAAAAAGTTGTGGCTCAGTGCCTGTGGCTCAACGGGCTAAGGTGCCAGCCACGTAAACCTGAGCTGGCTGGATCGAATCCACCCTGGCCCACCAAACACAATGACGACTGAAACCAAAAAATGGCCGGGCGTTGTGGCGGGCGCCTGTGGTCCCAGCTACTTGGGAGGCGGAGGCAGGAGACTCGCTTGAGCCCAGGAATTGGAGGTTGCTGTGAGCTGTGATGCCACGGCACTCTATCCAAGGTGACAGCTTGAGGCTCTGTCTCAAAAAAAAAAAAAAAAGTTACTGTGAGCTATGATGCCCTAGCTCTCTACCCAGGGCAACATAGACACTGTCTCAAAAAATAAAGTAAGTAAATCCATCTGAATTTCCAATAGCTTATTGATCAGAGATGCAAGCATGCAGCCATATGGAGTTTGGAACACACAGTTTTAACATTTGAATCAGGCTGGCTGTGATGGTTCATGCCCGTAATCCTGGGAAGCCAAAGCAGGTAGATTGACCCTGTCTCTTAAAATAGCCAGGTGTTGTGGCGGGTACCTGTAGTCCCAGCTACTTGGGAGGCTGAGACAAGAGGATTGTTTTAGCCCAAGAGTTTGAGGTTGCTGTGAGCTATGACAACACAGTGCTCTATCTAGGGCAACGAAGTAAAGCTCTATCTCATCTAAAAAAAATTTTTTTTTAATTAACTGAATTCAAATTTTAGGAAATTTTACATACAAATCCAAATTTATAACTTTTCATGAGAAATTTTAAAATATGGCAATAATGGGCCTGAAATTCTTGTAAGGCAACATTCTTTTTTTTTTTTTTTTTGAGACAGAGCCTCAAGCTATCACCCTGGATAGAGTGATGTAACATCACAGCTCATGGCAACCTCCAATTCCTGGGCTCAAGCGAGTCTCCTGCCTCTGCCTCCCAAGTAGCTGGGACTACAGGCACCAGCCACAGTGCCTGGTCATTTTTTTTTTTTTGGTTGTAGCAGTCATTGTTGTTTGGCAGGCCGGGCTGGATTCGAACCCGCCAGCTCAGGTGTACTTAGCCGGCGCCTTAGCCTATTGAGCCACAGTCACCGAGCCAATAAGGCAACATTCTAATATAGCTGAGTAGGACTGCCTCCTTTGAGTGTTTTCATTTCTCTACAGTTAAATCTCATTTAATTTAGTTTTTTATGTTCCTATCTGGCCTCTATAGCCATTTTGCTGTTTAAAATTGTTTATTCAAATTCAACAGATTTAGTACATAGCGGATCATTTTCCTATTATAACAAAAAGGAGTTAGACCAGGTGAATTCAAATATCTACTATTTATTGTGAAATTTTGGGCAAGTTATTTAATTGCTCTCTCTTCAGTTCTAAATCTGTAAAATGAGAATGATAACAGTATTTATAAGAGTTGTAAAGACTGAATGAGATAAGCATATAGCATAGACGTTGACATAGTAGTTTTCCATATTATCAGCAATATTGATATAACACCTATTTCACAAGTATTTGTTTTTTTCTAAAGATCCCACTATTCCTCAATCCTAGAAACTTGACTGTACATTTTCTCTTTGCTTTTTATCAGGTTTAATATTTATTCCCAGTGTTACTGCTCTCTAAACATTTCCTGCATGCATATTCCCTATAACATCATTGCATCTGTGCTAATCTAGGCCTTAGTATGGTTTTCTTCTGAATTACTGAAAAATTAGAGATGTTCTTATAGTTTCTTCCCTTCTTCCCTCTAGACTGTATCTTCGTGGTAGGTTTGCTTAAAACACTTTTAAACATTACCACGCTTAACAATCTTAGTACTTCACTGTTTTCTACGTCAGCTGATCTTAACCTTTGAATCATTTGGGGCCTTTTAGTCATCTCAGTGTCCAGGCTGCATCCAAGACCAGATAATCTGAATCTCTGGGAGTGGGATCTAGCCATCAATAGCTTTTAAAACTCTCCAGGTGATTTCATTGTGCTGTCAAGTTTTGAGAACCACTTTAGCAAGTCAAAGTACCATAGAAAATTACAACATTTACGGCTAAGTGCCTGTAACTCAGCGGCTAGGGCACCAGCCACATACTCCGGAGCTGGCGGGTTCTAATCCAGCCTGGGCCTGCAAACAATGACAACTACAAAAAAAAAAAAAAAAGGGTAGCCAAGCATTGTGGCAGGCGCCTGTAGTCACAGCTACTTGGGAGGCTGAGGCAGGAGAATCGCTTAAGCCCAAGAGTTGGAGGTTGCTAGGAGTTGTGACACCATGGCACTCTACCCAGGGTGATAGCTTGAGACTCTGTCTCCAAAAAAAAAAAAAGAAAGAAAGAAAAAGAAAATTACAACATTTATAGCTGAAGCAAACCTTAGGAAAGAAAACTGAGTTCTAGAAAAGATAAAAGAATTTTTCCAAATAGGTAAATAGGCATTAGAACCCAGGGATCCTGTTTATTGTGCCTTTGCCTGGCTTTCAAGCCCTTATATTCTTCTCCTGCCCTACCTCTTCTATTGGCCTCAGTTTTCACGACTCCGGGACACTCAGTCTTCTTTCAGTAGTAAGGCTGGTATTACTAACTCTAAAAATTCACTACCAATACTCCTTTGCTTACAATTTTGAGGATACCCTTATTTATTCCCTCTACTGATTCATTCCCAAAGTATAGGATGAGCATGTAAGTGCCCTATTTAAAAACCTCAGTTTAGGACGGTTCCTGTGGCTCAGTGGGTAGGGGGACGGCCCCATACGCCGAGGGTGGCAGGTTCAAACCCAGCCCTGGCCAAACTGCAACCGGGCATTGTGGTGGGCACCTGTAGTCTCAGCTACTTGGGAGGCTGAGGCAAGAGGATTGCCTAAGCCCAGGAGTTGGAGGTTGCTGTGGGCTGTGATGCCACAGCACTCTACCAAGAGCAATAAAGGGAGACTCTGTCTCTAAAAACAAACCAAAAAACCTCAGTATAGCTGGGCGTTATGGCAGGCACCCATAGTCCCAGCTACTCAGGAGGCTGAGGCAAGAGAATCTCTTAAGCAGAAGAGTTTGAGGTTGTGAGCTGTGATGTCACGGTACTCTACCAAGGTTGACAAAGTGAGACTATCTTAGGAAAACAAAAAACCTCAGGGCTTGGCGCCTGTGGCTCAAGCGGCTAAGGTGCCAGCCACATACACCTGAGTTGGCGGTTTTGAATCCAGCCTGGGCCCACCAAACGACAATGATGGCTGCAACCAAAAAATGGCCAAGCATTGTGGTGGGCGCCTGTAGTCCCAGCTACTTGGGAGGCGGAGGCAGGAGACTCACTTGAGCCCAGGAATTGGAGGTCGCTGTGAGCTATGATGTCACAGCAAGCTATGATGTCACAGCATTCTGTCCAGGGTGACCGCTTGAGGCTGTCTTCAAAAAACAAAAAAATAAAAACAAAAAAACCCTTAGTAGCTCTCTCCTATCCAAATAACATTGGAACTCCTTAGTTTGGTATAAAAGACTCTGTCATCTGGCTTCAGATTATTTTCCTAGGTACACCTCCTTCATCCCTGTGGTTATCCCTAATCTAGTTCTATGGTACTCAATTTTGTTAGGATGTATTTCACAGATACAGCCAGTAGAAATTCCAGTGGCTTGAATTCAGAAGGTTAAAAACAGAACTGGGGCATAAACCTATAGTCCTAGCAATCTGGGAGGCCCCTGTAATCCTAGCACTCTGGGAGGCTGAGTCAGGTGGATTACCTGAGCTGCTGAGTTCAAGAAAAGCTTGAGCTAGAGCCAGACCCCAGTCTCTAAAAATAGTCAGGTGTTGTGGCGGGCGCCTGTAGTCCCAGCTACTTGGAAGGCTCAAGCAGAAGAATTGCTTGCTCCCAAGAAGTGGAGATTGCTGTGAGCTATGATGCAACAGCACACTACTGAGAGCAACAAAGTGAAACTGTCTCAAAAAAAAAAAAAAGAAAAAGAAAAAGAAAGGCTCAGTGCTAAGGCGCCAGCGACATGCACCTGATTTGGCAGGTTCAAATCCAGCCAGGGCCCGCCAAACAACAATGATGGCTGTAACCAAAAAAAAGATGGCCAGGCATTGTGGCAGGCACCTGTAGTCCCAGCTACTTGGGAGGCAGAGGCAAGAGACTCGCTTGAGCCCAGGAATTGGAGGTTGCCGTGAGCTGTGATGCCATAGCACTCTACCCAGGGTAACAGCTTGAGGCTCTGTCTCAAAAAAAAAAAAAAGGAAAAAGGCAGGTTCGAATCCAGCCCAGTCCACCAAACAACAATGACGGCTGCCACCAAAAAATGGCTGGGCGTTGTGGCGGGCGCCTGTTCCAGCTACTTGGGAGGTGGAGGCAAGAGACTCACTTGAGCCCAGGAATTGGAGGTTGCTGTGAACTGTGATGCCATGGCACTCTATCCAGGGTGACAGCTTGAGGCTCTGTCTCAAAAAAAAAAAAAAAACTATGAATAATAGATTTTGGTCTTAGCAACAGGCAGGTGATGAATACTGTAGGAGAAACTATTTCAAACATGTTTAATTTGAAATGCCTATTAGATATCCAAGAGGAAATTTCAGTAGGCAACTCAAGATAGACCATATACATCTATAGCTTGCATGGAGTGGGGAAGGGTGGATCAGAGATGGAGATTTGACTAACACAAGTGTTCTATAGCACATTTGAATAAAATTTAATCGTCTTTGTCCACTTGATAGAAAAAAAGTTAGTTAATATATCAATAGCTAGGCAAGGAGGTTTGGCATAATCTCTGTTTTCAAAGAGCTCACAATCTAGACAAAGATAAATATACCAATTATATACAAGGGTATGCAGAGAAGGGTAGAAACAAAGTTAAATTGAACCACTAAGAAAAAAAATGCTGTAAGGTTTCATAGAGAAAATAATGGGAGATGAGGCTCTGGACATACTTCCTTGAGCACCAGAATGATGATGTGGAACTTGACTACACAGGCAAAGAAAGTACTTTAGCTGATCAGAACTTAGATCAGTTTTAGTTTAAAGTTCTAATTGATCAGAGTGCTGTTTTAAGGAAATTAACCTTGTAGCTTGTGTAGAATGGATTGAAAGGCAAACCTGGAGATAGGAAGATCAGTTAGAAGGCTATGTAGGTGCCAGGCATGGGGTATCTCATACTTGTAATCTTAGCGCTTTAGGAGGGTGAGGTAGGTAAATTGTTTGAGCTCAAGAATTGGAGATCAGCTTTAGCAAGAGATCCTGTCTCTACTAAAAAGTAGGAAAAAAACTACCTAGGTGTTGTAGCAGGCCAGCTAGTCCCAGCTATTGGGAGGCTGAACCAAGAGGATCTCTTGAGCCCAAGAGTTTGAGGTGGCTGTGAGCTATGATGCCAGAGCACTCTACTCAGGGCATGGGGTGAGACTTAAGGACACACACACAGACCATATAATTCCCTCCCTTTTTTTTGAGACAGAGTCTCCCTATGTCACCCTCGGCAGAGTGCCGTGGCATCATAGCTTACAGCAACCTCCATCTCCTAGGCTTAAGTGAGTCTCTTGCCTCACCCACCTAAGTAGCTGGGACTACAGGCTCCCACCACAATGCCCAGCTATTTTTTTTGTTGCAGTTTTCATTGTTGTACAGCAGGTCCAGGCCATGTTCGAACCTGCCAACGTTGGTGTATGTGGCGGGTGCCCTATCCAGTGAGCTACGGGAGCCACCCCATATAATCCCTTTTTAAAATGGGGCTTCCCTTCCAAAATCACAAGATTCTTAAGGTGGGGTACTCCTCTTGCAATACCCGTAGAGTTCTTTACACACACAGGAACTGAGAAAATATTTGTGCATATTTTTTTGCTGACATTATTCATTCATTTTCTTCAGGATTTCCTATCTCAATTGGCTTCTTCATCAACTCATCTGGGTTCTCTTCCTCTGCTTGACCTTTAAATATTGAAGCAACACCATGAGTTTATTTTGGGCCTTATTCTTTTCCCTCTGAATAGCTTCTCCTAGGTAATTCATTCATCCTATGACTTTAAATACCATTTATATTATGATAATTTCCAAATCTATATCTCCATTTCTGATTTACCCTTCATGCAAGCTATAGATGCATATCATCTATATTGAGTTGGTTACTGAAATTTCCCCTTGGATACCTGATAGGCATTTCAAATTTAACATGTTTGAAATAGGTTTTCCTCCATTGTTCACCATCTGCCTGTTGCTAAGGCCCTAAACTTATGAATCATTCTTAGCTCTTCTGTCTTCAATTTTCTATATCCAATCTATCAGAAGTTCTAATGGCTCTATCTCTAAAATATATCTTATATTGGTCTATTTCTCTTGATCTACACTGATGTCACCTTAATCTAACCTGTTATCTCTAGACTGAGTTACTGAGCCTTCTAGAACTGGTCCCTCAACTTCCCATCTCTTGCTCTCTGATACGTTTCAACTCAGAAGCCAGTCATCTTTCAAAAATATAAATCAGGCAGGCGTGGTGTTATATGCCGATACTTCCAGCTACTCAGGAAGTAGAAGTAGGAGGATTGCTTAAGACCAGGAGATTGATGTTGCAGTGTGCTATGATGACACCCCTCCACTCCAACCTGGGTAACACAATCAAGACCCTGTCTCAAAAATAATAAAAACAACTCAAATATATAAATCATTGCTAGCTGTTCCTTGGGATGGTAAAATAAATAAAATGGAAAAATATGAATCAGACAATGTCATTCCCATGCTTAAAACCATCTAATCATGGACATACATTATATCCACAATAAGAGCCAAACTCCTTATCATGACATACATGATCTTACATGATGTGACCCTTGAATATTATCACTCTGACCTCATCTTCTACCATGGTCCCCTTGATCTCTGTACTTCAATCAACTGCGCCCTTTTTATTTATTCTTCAAACATGTTAAGCTTATGTTAAAGTTTTCTATTCCTCAAACGTATAAAAACTATGGCTACTTCTTTTTCAAGTTCCACTGCCCAAAACTCTTATCTCAGTTTCTTAATATGGATGCCTTTAAAAAATTAATTTAGGCTCGGCGCCTGTGGCTCAACGGGCTGGGGCGCCAGCCACGTACACCTGAGCTGGTGAGTTCGAATCCAACCCAGGCCGCCAGACAATGATGATGGCTGCAACCAAAAAAAAAAAAAAAAAAAATGGCCGGGCATTGTGGTGGGCGCCTGTGGTCCTGGCTACTTGGGAGGTGAAGGAGGAGACTCGCTTGAGTCCAGGAGTTGGTGGTTGCTGTGACCTGTGGTGCCACGGCACTCCATCCAGGGTGACAGCTTGAGGCTCTGTCTCAAAAAAAAAAAAATTAATTTAGATTTCAGCTTGAATGACCCCCCTCTTTAGAAAAGCCATCTCTGATTACCCTATGTAATAATGTTTTCTTTTCTTTTCTTTTCTTTTTAGAGACAGAGTCTCACTTACTTATTAGCCCTGGGTAGAGTGCCATGGCATCACACTCACAGCAACCTCCAACTCCTTGGGCTTAGGTGATTCCCTTGCCTCAGCCTCCTGGGTTGCTGGGAGGGACTACAGGTGCCTGCCACAAAGCCCAGCTATTTTTTTGTTGCAGTTTGGCCGGGGTTGGGTTTGAACCCACCACCCTCAGTATATGGGGCAGGCGCCTTACCCAATGAGCCACAGGCACCACCTGTAATAATGTTTTCTTTTCTAGGAACTCTATTACATTTCCCCACTAAATTTTTTTCATTGTCCTCCTTGCTTTCCTCCATTCTTTCTTGTGTAATGTATGTTCACTGCCTTAGGATGTAAGCTCAACAACATCAGGAACTTTGTCTGCCATGCTGTGCCCTCCGATTTTTTAAAAGATGACTCTCCAGGCTTGGCGCCTGTGGCTCAACGGGCTAAGGCGCCAGCCACACACCTGAGCTGGCAGGTTCAAATCCAGCCCGGCCCCCAAACAACAATGACGGCTGCAACCAAATAAAGGGCCGGGCGTTGTGGCGGGCGCCTGTGGTCCCAGCTACTTGGGAGGCCGGGGCAGGAGACTCGCTTGAGCCCAGGAATTGGTGTTTGCTGTGAGCTGTGATGCCACAGCACTCTATCCAGGGTGACAGCTTGAGGCTCTGTCTCAAAAAAAAAGAAAAAAAAAATAAAAGAGCTTAGTATAGTTACTGGCATATATAGGGATCAATAAATAGTTATTTAATACGGGAATATACATTCTTTCTATTAAGTCTCACTTTAAACTATTTTGCATATAGGGAAATTGAAAATTAGATGACTTTTCCAGTGTAATTAAGTTAATATGTGGCAGAAGCTCATACTTTCCCAAGTGGATCAACATCCTCCCTCCTAATAGTAACATGAATAACGATAATGGAGATATTCCTTTTGTTTTTTTTTATTAAATCATAGCTGTGTACATTAATGCGATCATGGGGTACGACGTGCTGGTTTTATATAAAATCTGAGATATTTTCATCAAACTGGTTAACATAGCCTTCATGGCACCCTCTTAGTTATTGTGTCAAGACATTTATATTCTATATTTAGTAAATTTCACATGTACCCTTGCAAGATGCACCATAGGGGGTAGTGCCTGTGGCCTAGTGGCTAGGGTGTCAGCCCCATATACGGAGGATGGCAGGCTCAAACCCAGCCTGGCCCAAACTGCAGCAGCAGCAGCAACAACAACAACAACAAGATGCACCATAGGGAGATATTCCTTTTTTAAAGTCAGTTTTACATGTGTAAGTTGCTTTCATTAGTTTCTTCTGGTTGCCATAACAAATTGTCCCAAAGTGGGTGGCTTAAAAAAAACAGAAATTTATTTTCTTTTATTTTTCCTTTTCTTTCTTTCTTTCTTTTTTTTGAGACAGCGCCTCAAGCTGTCACCCTCCACTTCCTGGGCTCAAGCGAGTCTCCTGCCTCCGCCTCCCAAGTAGCTGGGACTACAGGTGCCCGCCACAACGCCCGGCCATGTTTTTGGTTGCAGTGGTCATTGTTGTTTGGCAGGCCCAGGCTGGGTTCGAACCCACCAGCTCAGGTATACATGGCTGGTGCCTTAGCCCATTGAGCCACAGGCGCCGAGCCTACAATGTACTTTTAAAAACACCCTTGACTGTACCCAGAAGCTTTAATTTGAAGTAAATAATTTGTTGTACATATACCTATTACCTAAGAATTCTTAAACCTTTGGCTGTGTACCTGT
>CAUYON010168959.1:0-14529 GCA_963573935.1 Arctocebus calabarensis
TTATATAGTGATCAAGAAAATGCCATGAAGGCTATCTGTAACAGTACGATCAAAACATTTCTGAATGTATATGAATCGTGCCCTATGATTGCACCAATGTACAGAATTATGATTCAATAAAATTATAAAAAAAAAAAGACATCATCTCAGTTAATCAGAAAACCCTAAAATCACTTCTGCTAGAGGCAAGAGCAAAAGAAAGATGCCCTTTATTATTATTAATCTGGAAGTAATAATATTATATTATTTTAATAAGAAAGAACCCCGCAAATCACAAGAAAATTTATATTAATTTATACATACATAGTGGTAGATCTTGAAAATAGCATAGCATAGGATTCAGTAGCATTTATATGTGCAGCCTATTTAAAAATTAGATTATAGATAAGCAAATAGATTATAAGATAAACAAATATTTCATTTTTAAGAGTAGCAAGCACAAATTAGGTGCTTAATTGTTTTAGTATATTTTTTACTACTTATATATTAATTCTGAGACTGGATAACATATGAAGAACAGAAACTTATTTTCTTGCAATTTGAAGGCTGGAAAGTTTGAAATTAATGTATGTATCAGTCTATGCTGTTTGGTGAGGGCCTTGCTGTGTTCTCAGAGGAATGAAAGAGGGAGAGCTGAATGCAAAGTAGGAAAACACTGAGTGAAGCCTCTTTTATAAGGTCCGTACTCCCATTAGCCAGGAAGGAGCTGTCCAAGGCTCGTGACTTTTTAAAGGTCCTACCTCTTGGTACTAATATAACATTGGCAATAGCTAAATTTTGGAGGGGACAACATTCAAACAAAGCACCTGCCAATAAACTTTATCAAAATTTATGAAATATATGAAGAAACTTTTCAAGTGTTACTAAAAGTTATTAAGGAAATTCAAAAAATATGAAATACAAAAGATTCTGAGATTTAAAAAGACTCAGCATAAGGATAATACTATTCCTCAAAGTGTGTAATGCATTCACTCTAATTAAATTAGAACATCAACATTTTATAGCTAGAAAATATGAGCGTGGAATTAAAAAATCAGGAATGGCCAGAGCCATCAATAAAGGGGGTCTAAATACTACCTGAGAGTAAAACTGGGTGTTTTACATTTCCATTCATTAGAACTGTGCAGTATGCTGCAAGAATTGACAGGACAGACAGTGGAACAGAATATTAAATCCATACACACACACACACAGACAAATTCATATGTGAATTTGTTATATGGTAGAGATATAATCTGGTTACTATTGCTGAATGGCAAATTACCCCAAAATTTAATGGTTAAAAATGATAATAATTTATTACCACTGATAACATCAGTGAGTTAGGAGTTTGGGGGGGCATCTTAGCTGTGTGATTCTGTCTCGCTCATCCTGGATCATCTCAAAGGCTGCTTCTTTCTTATGCCTGGTCCTAGGTGAAAAGCCAGGTAAAGGGAAAGCTGGTGCTCCGTAGGCATCTCTCTGAGCATTTATGTCCCTCAGGGCATTGTCAGAGTAGCTGGACTTCTTAGTTGTTCAAGGCTCCAAAGGCACATTTCCTGAGACAGAAATCCAGACAGAAGTCAGACTGCCTTTGTCACTCAGCTTTGTAATTCACACAGCATCACGTCCTCTTCATTCTATTGGTTGAAGGGGACAGATCATAGATGCTTCTCTCAGTCAGGGTCAAAGGTCTTATTTTAAGAAAGTGGCACACTCTCGGAATATTAGAGGTTATTTGGATTCAAAGGGAAACAGACAAATAAAGCAATAAATAAATGCTATCCATCGCCTATTGAAAAATATAGATCCACATTTAACGATATACCTAGAAATTTCCAACAGAAAAAATATGTCAATGTAGTTTAACAATAAGCACAAATTATGAAAAGAATGTGTTGGCAACATTTTTTAAATTAAATAAAAATTAAACTAAATTAATTTTTTTAAATTAAATCATTGTACATCAATTTAATCATGTGTGGGAAAGGATGCTAATACATTTAGCATCTTTTGGAAAGATGTTTGGAGAACACTTAGGGATCTAAAAATAGACCTGCCATTCAATCCAACAATTCCTCTACGAGGTATATATCCAGAAGACCAAAATTCACATTATAACAAAGATATTGATACCAGAATGTTTATTGCAGGCTAATTCATAATTGTTAAGTCATGGAAGACACCCAAGTGCCCATTGACCGACGAATGGATTAATAAATTGTGGTATATGTACACCATGGAATATTAGACAATGTTTTTCGATGTCAACTGTTACTCACACTCAAAAACTACATACATACACATAAATACAAAACCACATATCTGGTAACATAACTGTAAAATCTTTTACATGGCTCTAAAATTTTAAAGAGATAAAGTAAAAAACTA
The DNA here is from genome assembly GCA_963573935.1 of Arctocebus calabarensis. Taxonomy (NCBI): domain Eukaryota; kingdom Metazoa; phylum Chordata; class Mammalia; order Primates; family Lorisidae; genus Arctocebus; species Arctocebus calabarensis. The sequence continues at coordinate 2,371 of CAUYON010168959.1, forward strand.
TGATGGCAAAATGTAAATCTATAAGAAATATTTGAAGCTCCCACCATAAGCAAAGACCTAATCTCCTTAGTATATAAAAAAATTCCTTTCAATTCAGTAAGACTAATAACCCAATGATGGAAAACAAAAAGAAGAAATAAAAGAATATCAATGAAAATAACATAAACCATACTTATAACATACAAAAACTACTTAATCTCATTTATAATAAGGAAAGAAAATTAAATTTATTCTAGAATTCCTAATTGACCCATAAGACTGATATCATTTCAAATTTATAAGCACATAGTGCTGGTGAGGCCCATGAGAAAATAGGAATGTTTCATTATTGAAAGTGTAGTTATTAGGGAGTGCCTTTGGGCAATTTCTTTCAAAATTACAATTGACTCAGTCATTTCACTTTGGGGAATATATTTGTTCTAGGCAGAATTCTAAGACGATCCCTTATGATTCATGTCTTTTTATAATCCACACCCCTAGACTGCATGTAGGACCTGAAATTTACTTGTTAGCCAATAAAATATGCTTAAAGTAATAGGTGATCATTCTTTTGATTATAGTGTTATAAGGCAAAGGCAAAGGGAATTTTGCAGATGTAATTAAGGCCTTTAATCAGTGAAATTTGAGTTAGCCAAATATAAGATTATCCTAGGTGGGGCTGACTGAATCTAAGGAAGCTCTATGAAGAGTATCTAGAGCAGTGGTTCTCAACCTGTGGGTCACGACCCCTTTGGGGGTTGAATGGCCCTTTCACAGGAATTACCTAATATCAGATATTTACATTACAATTCACAACAGCAGCACAAATTACACTTATGAAGTAGCAATGAAAATAATTTTATGGTTGGGGGTCCCCACAAAATGAGGAACTATATTAAAGGGTTGTGGTATTAGGAAGGTCAAGAACCGCTGATCTAGAGGAAATAAGAGCTCCAAGGGGCCAGAGCCTCTCTTTTGCTGGTCTGAAATAAATAATGTACCATGATTTCTACAGTTACAAGGAAATGAATTCTGAAAACAGCCTTCATGACCTTGGAAGAGACCCTGGATTTCAAATACCAAAAAGATTAGGCTAGCATCTTGATTATGGTTTTGTGAGAACCTGTGCAGAGGACTAAATTACTCCATGCTAGACTTTGACCCACAGAAACTGTGATATGATAAATAAGTGTTGTTTTACACCTCCAAATTTGTGGTAATTTGTTATGCAACAATAAAAGACTAACATGAAACTTCTTTCTTAAATTTGCACTTGCAATTTGATGTATATTAATTAAGGCTGTTCATTGCTGCATTGCTTATAATACCAAAATACTAAAAACAAACCAAAAGTATAGCAGGAGGACATTAGTTAATGGATGATGGTCTATATACACAATAGAATGTTACAAAACTTAAAATAGAATCAGAAACTTCTTTATTATGTATTTCAATACACATTTCTCAATAAGGTTATTCAGTGAAATAAAGCCAGGCAAAAAAATGATATGTAAGATATACAAATAGTTATGTAATAAAAGGGAAAAAGTAACATAGATTTGTATCTGTATAAAGATTTAATTTTATTAATTTTTTAATTTCAAATTAATATGAGGGTGAAAATTTTTAGGTTATGTTGTTCTCACTTCCAAGATAAAATTCAAATTGTAGTAGAGCCCTTCACCCAGGGGGCATGCTGGATGGCCTCCTATTGTGCACATTAAGTAAAGATTTTTTTAAAAACTTTGAATCTGTCAAAAATAATACTAATCACCTGCTTTGCCAGTTGAAAAAGGATCTGATTTAAAAGAGGAAAGTTGTAGGAGCTAACATTTTTACTGTTCATGTATTATGTATTTTAAAAATTTTAATAATTATACTTTTTTTAAATGTGAGAAAGAAAAGTATGAATTTGAAAAGTCATAATCCAGTTTTAAGGAATATCACAACAGAAATACAATATGGTTTAACAAGAAACATGAAGACTGAAAAGATTCAAGAAAACAATACAATGTAAGAATATTAACAGGGCAAAGATAGAAGGTTCAAGGTGAGAGCGAAAATTGGCATGTTGTTTGATGATTGGTTTAGTTTAAAGCACTAAAAATGGGTAGTTAGATGGGACCATGAGACACTACAATTTTTGTAGGCAGAAAAGTGCTGGTAAGAGGATGGGGGGATGTGGGTCTAGAGATTGGCAAAGAGAAACAATGGACTCTAGAAATGCTATGTTTAGAAACAACTGTGTCCTACCAATATGTTGCCCAATCAAGAAAAAAAAAAACTCTTGTCTCAGTTCTTAACCCTAAACCCCCTACTCTATGCATACTAGAATTTTCTTATTTGTTTTTAAGAGGTATTTTTCCAAGTTACGTGGTGTTTACATGGTATTGATACAGATTTTGACTGCATTATTTGACAACACTGTTGATGACACTGGTGAATTCCCAGTGTCTGTATTTGAGAGATCTCATAGCCGCCCAGCTATTTAACATCTCTAACCACTAGTTTTCTGATATGACTCCTCTTTTACTGCCAGAGAAAACCTGACTTTATGTTTTGGAAACAAATCCACATCAATATGATATATAGATAATTTCATCGTTTATTAAGAGGGAAGATTTAAGCCTTTAAACAGTGAAACCAGAGGGATGTCTCAAAAGTGTTTTGCATTTTAAAAGCACTTTTGTGACTTCAGTTTATGAAAACAACATTGCCAGAATAATGATATCTGCAAATCAGGTACAAAAAAAGAAAAAAAGAGTAAAAAAAATCCCTTTAGCTTACTAGACTCTATCTCTGGGATTTGTTACTATGCTGGGTAGCTGTGGGTAACAAGTCTGAAGCTGGTACTATCTGTACCACAGCTAGTAGCATTAAAAAGCAGGCCTCACCCACCCCAACCCCTACAAAAAAGCAAAAGATTAGAGATATTTTATTCTCCATAATTCATTCTAATTTCCTGCTGCTTAAGCTGCAACCTGGGAGTCCTTAAGCACTTTGGGAAACCATGTTCACTATAGCCGACCACCAGGGAACTGTGTAGTGTGAAGAAGCTGTAATTTACAAAATACACTTGGGAGGAAACATAGAGGGAATGGAACTTGGAAAGTACTTTCTTTATGCAGTAGAACTTATATACTATGAGAATTATATCCAATACACTCATTATGACATGAGAGCTTCATGCATATAAAGGAGTATTTCTATAGTGTAAAACAAGGAGCTCAGAATTCTCTTGTTCTGTTTCCACATAAGCTATTGTTACAATAAAACACATTCCCATGGTTCTCCTAATAACCTTTGTACAAGAATATTAGCAAAATCCTTCCATGTTTCTCTAGGTAATTCTCACAAATACATGTGTTCTTTTCTTCTATCAAAATAAATGGTCAAGGAAAAGACATGCTGATGCTTTACTAAAAACTTAATTCTGATGTTAGCAACTTGTATCATCTCCCATTTTTGTTCGTTTGATTTTCTAGAGAATGATCAATTTAATTAATCTCTTCAAGCAAAAATTTGGTTTCATTAATTTTAACTATTGATTTCCTATTTCCTATTTTATTGATTTCTACCCAAATGTATATTATTTCTTTTCTTTATTGGATTGAGGCATATATTACTCTTCTCTATGTAGATTCCCAGCATAGAAGCTTAAATTATTGATTATGTATGTATGTATATATATATATCTTTTTTCCTAATCTTTATAGCATTTAATGCTATAAAATTGTTCCTAAGCAGTTTCCAGCACATCTCATGTAATTTCATAGGTTTCACTTTCATTTCTATATAGACCAAAATATTTAAAATTTTTTTTCTTGAAATTTCTGTAATCTGTGTATTATACATAGAAGTGTGCAGTTTATTTTCTAAACATTTTTTTTCAGTTTTTCTGTTATTCTAATGCATTGCGACCTGAGAGTGTGATTTTTGCTTTTCAAAAATATTAAGATGTGTTTTATTGACCATAATGCAGTATATCTTGGCAGATGTTTCATGTGAGCTTTGTCAGAATATGTATCCAACTCTTGTTGAGTAGAGTATTTCATAAATAACAATTAGAACAAGTTAAATGACAGCCCTGATGAGGTCAAATATTTTTACTCCATTCCTGCTTTGTTTGATTATCAATTCCTTCTTTTAACATATTTATTTCATCTTTGGTAGTCTGAAGTTTGAATGTGGTAGACTCAGGTATAGATTTTGATTGCTGTTCTATAGGAGAAGAATACCTTTCTGTAGGAAATTTATAAATTTCCTAGCTATATGATTTTGTGCCTACATAATATTTAGAAATTCTGAGTCATTATTACAATACTTCAAATATTTCTTCTGCCTGTTTTTTCTTCCCCTTCCAGCATTCCAATAATATTTATGCTATACTTTTTGAAATTATTACCAATTCATGAATATTGTGAGGTTTTTTTTTCTAAATTCATTACTTTTTCCCTTTATATTTCAGTTTTCAAAATCACCACAGATTTATTTTCAAGGTCACTGATTATTCCCTTGGCCATGTCCAGGCTATTGATCAATCTGTCAAAGAGATGAATATATCAAGAAGGATCTGAGGTAAATAGGTCTTAATTTGAAGCTGTATATTAAGCTCAGACCATTCTTACAAACAGCCACATGATCCCAGGGTCCTGTGAGGACACGTGCTAAGAGTTAGCCCATAGATTAATTTGCTGTACTTTGAAAGCTGGCACACTTGAATTTGGGGATGCCCCACATTTTAGAGATTTTGGAAAGTGGTGGCAAGGAGCACAAAATATATTTTAAAAAGTATCTAAAGTCTATAATGACTATGATTTCTAAACAAAGAAATAGAACATATAGGGAATTAATTAATATATAAAGAACATATAGAAAATTCAGAGTGTGCTTGCAACATTGCCAGTCACATATGCCTACAGGGATGAGCAGGTAATAATGTTAGTGTCTTACATTGGTAGTAACAGGAAATACGGGATGGGTGACTGAACCAATAGACAAACAAACCACATTAACACATTTAAATTAAAAGTTAGGCCAAAAATTGCATCTGTGAGCTCTATCTAGGAAAATAGCCACTACTTTTCAAAGTATTATATGAAGCTAATTTATTTATTGGATTTCTACTGTAAAGGTCTAATGAAACAAAATATTTTAAATGAGAAAACTGAAAAATTTATTTTTGACAAGAGGATTGCTTTGTTTCCTGGAAGAAAAGTAATTTTTTTCTCCTATCCTACATGCACAGAAGTGTGCAACTAAGCCAAATTTCTTGTACATGTAGGGTAAGGTAGAAAATGAAACAGAATGTCATCCTAATGTATCTGTTTAACAGTCACAGCAAATTTAAGAGTTGCTATTATGAACTTATTATTGCATTCTTTAATATATTCTGGAGGCAGCTCAATGTAGTAGTAGGAACAAGAATTCTATGAAAATAATCGGATAATACAATAATTAGTATTAAAATATTCCTCATGTTTGTTCTGATAATTCTACTGTTTAATTTGTCTTTCATTGCTAATATAACATATAAATCAATATTTATGAGACTATGTTCCTTATCTATAAAACAAACAGAAGACATTTACCAAGAAAAAATATCTTTAGGTAGATCAAGCTACTAAATATTAAAATGACTATATATAATTTGTAGAAGATATTAAAGTAATGTATGAAAGAAACAATAACACAAGAAAACACATAATCATATTAAAAGATAAAGTATATTTACAGCACTCTAAAACACTATAACTCAAAATAGAAAAATGAAAACATAAAGACCATTATTTCTGTATTGAAATGCACCTTTTATCTTTTTTCCCTATTTTCCATCATGAAACACACAAAACTTTCATGATAGGAAGCAAAATACTTTAATTACCAATTCTAGCATATATCCTCAAAAGGTTTTATGAACTCTAGATGTTTCCTATAATATTTTAAAAATTTGTCAGAATTAACAAAATTATACCACTAGTTAATTGAAATTCCTTTTCATTAAAATGCAAAGCTAAGTAGTTATTTAAATGACTTTCCTATAGAGGAAAAGCTACAATCTGGAAATCAATTGCAGAAACTACATCTAGCACAGTGTGGACTGTCTTGCAAGGGGTAACTCAGAAAACCCAGGGTGCTAAATTCGATGAGGCTTGAGGTGATGCTGTGGAGAAAGACCCTCTGACTCTCTCACCTGTATGTTCAGGATATGGATTCTGTCCCCAGCTGTGTTATCTGGGGGAAGAAGCCAATTCATGTGCCTCATGGACCAGTCTTCATGTGTTCAGGGAGATAGATAATTTGCTGACTTCCATGACAGAGTCATACTACAAGACAGGTGAACAGACAGGGGTCTGTATGTGAAAAACCACAGTCCCTACTTCACCAAAGTAAAACTAACCCAAGGAAATAACCAATCAGCTTACTCTCAAAGGGAGAGAAGTCAGTGGTGCCAACAGTGAAATGAATAGAACTGACAAGACTTTCTGAGTTCTGCATCAAGGAAGAAATACAGAGGCGAGGGAAATTTTTAAGTAACTGTCTTCATGGGGGAGTAGTATTCTGCTTGTATTTTCCAGACTTCTTAATTCAAATTCCTCCAAGATCATCCCAGGAACTCATGTTGAGTGCTCCTTCCCCTTAATCCTTGGAATGTCTACACAATACTGAAAGATTTTTCTAGTCATAGAAAAATAGTCAGACAAATTCTACCTTCTGCCTCAGGCATGCCTGTCCATATTTTTCACATATCCACTTATATTTAATAACGTTAATTTTAATGACATGTAATATTCCATTAGTTTGATGTAGTATATTTTATATATTTATTATACTTACATAGAGAATTTATGTTGTTTTTCTATGTTTCATCTTTAGAAATAGGTACTGCTATGAACATTATCATTACATTATTTTATTTTTTCTAGAATAGGTTCCTGGGAGTGGAAATCCAGGGATTTCTCTTGATTTGCATTGGCAAATGATTTTCCTAAATGCATCTATTAACTCATGAAAAATATCAATCTAGGAAGGGTGTTCCAATTTTATCTCAACCATGCCCATTTTGAGTATTTTTTGGTCTACATTTTGGGTAATTTTATGCATGTGAAATGACACCTTAATATCGCTTTAATTTGCATTTATTTAATAGCTTATATTTTGTACAATTTCTCATCTACCATTTGCTTGAGTAGTTGGTTTATATCCACTCAAATTTTACTATTAGGATTTTAATATTGTTTCCTTTAAATTTCAATGAATTCTTCATATTTTCTAGGTATGAACTATTTACTTTTTAAAAATTTGGTCCAAGTATTTCCTTAAGCCATGTTTTTCTTTTCTTTTGTGTTTTGTTATCTCATTGGATGTTACAGAAATATTAAATTTTAGTTTTACAGTTGAATCACTTGTGTTTTTCCAATTTTTCCATGGGTTCCCCACTCATGATTACTTTTCATTTCTTTTCAGCATCTTCTTCTCAGTAGTAGATTTATCTTTAGATCCTTTATTTATAATCCTTAAAATACTTATGTAACTTTTATTATTATTAAACAGGGATATTTTCTAGACATTGATAATCAACTATGATTGGACAAAGTACTTATCCTCATGAATCTTACATTGTAGAGTAGCAGAAAGACACAAGAAATAAACAAGACAATAAATAAGATAATACCAGATAGCAGTGAGTGCTACTAGAAGAATTTAATGCCACTAATGAATATAAAATGTGCTACATGGAAAGTTTCAATTCCTCATTTCATAGATCTTGAAGAGTTAGGGGAGCTAGTAATTTGAGCTTTCTAGAATTATCAATATTAAGATGACTGTTATTATTAAGGCGGTTTTGTCCAAGTATTTTATTTTATATGGTCATCAAAAATGTGCTGGAGCTAGGTGTGGAATATAAAATACAATTAGAATAGTCATCTGCTATTTTTGTTCCTTTAACACTATGTTTTTTCCTCGAAGTGAAAGGTTCTTTGCCTTGGTTATATCTCTGAACATTTGATTCTTTTTCCTCTAAGGATAAGTATTTTAAATTTTTTCAATTCTTCCTAAAACCATTATGATTTCAGAAATTCTGTAACATTCTAAGATTTCCAGTGTGCCTTTCAGCACGGATTGGGAGGCAGCTCATTGGGAGATCCTTTGTGAAGATTCTATTGCCAAAAAGGTACATTCCAAAAGCTTCCTAACGGGGCACAACTAAATGCAAAATACGGTGGAAGAAAAGAAATATCAAAGTCACAAATATCAAAACTTATTCAGATCAGCTCTGCAAAAAGAAGCTAGAATGTGTCCAAACACAATTTAACGATAGTCTAATAATATTTACTTTTTTTTTTTTTTTGCTTCTTTATTTTAAGTTGCTTTCAGTCGCTGAGATGAATCAGCCCTTTTATTGATTTCATTTGACTGTTACAGTGCTTTTTAATATTATCTTAATTTAGAACATCTTGTTGCCAAGGCTTGTACTCTTCAAGTTAGCTATGAATATTACCTGTCCACACTCATCTTACATTTACTTTTTTCTACTTTTTAACTTAAAGCATTTAAATTTGAGAACATTGATACAGAATCATTGATTTAACAGTGAGAAAACATTAACTCAGTTGACTACTAAAGATGAAAGCATTATATCTGGTAGACAATGTGGTGGATATAAAGAGAAGCCAGCCGTGACTCCTGCCTTTGAAAAGCTCAGACATTTGTGAGTGTTTTAGAGAAGAGGCTGCTTCCTAATTTCTATGTTTTCTTTGTATAGGAAAGGAGTTAACTTAAAATAACTACATGTCTTCCTCCATCTTTTACATATTCTACTCTAAGAAAGATATGTTGACATTCTGTTGGGTAATTTGGAAACCACCAAGAAGAAGCTGGATATACTAGGCTCAGGTCTACATGAAGCAAGCTAATCATAGTGCTTCATTATTCACTACCAACTTCGCTCTGCCACTGTGTTGCAGCCTTCAATAATCTCTATTATTAATAAAGGTGACGGTTTAGTTCTCCAAATGCCATTTTGTCTTACTTTTAAATTTTGGAAAAACTATAAATTTCTTGTTTCATTTATACCCTCAAAGAAGCATAAAAGAAAAAAATACAAATTATATTTCAAAACAAATATGAGACATGATGTTTGAAGGAATCAGAGATAGTCTGAGAGTCTGGGACAGGTTCTCTATTTTGTATTGGTGACATTAAAACAGGTAGAATTTAAACTTGGATTTAAGTAAAAGTTATATTTGGCAGTATGAAAAGATAGGGTATTCAAATAAGAGCTGTAACAGGCATAGAGTCCAAAAATTCCAAACAAAAGCAGATAGAGAACAGAGACTAAATTTGACTGGCTGCAGCATAGATTAAGTCAAGGAGAACTGTAGGTAATTGAATATATTTCCAATGATTGAGAAACTACAACTTCACAGTGAACATATAGGCTTTATTTTCTTACAATTTGAAAGCTATAGATGGAGTATTTAGGAGTTGAGAAGTCGAATGATCAAAACTTTAATTCATAAAAATTATTTTGGAAATTATAATACAAATGCCGTCTGGGTTACCAGGCTCCCAGTCAAGTTGTGCCCTGATTCCTCACCTTGATTAAAAGGGCCTATGAGAAACCAAGTACCATCCAATGATTGTTCTTATAGATTGGTAGGCGCTCATTCCTCATCCTTTCCTCCATCTCCACATTCCTCCAATGACACATGTTGCCTTGGTCTGTATGTATCATTAATATGTGGCATACAACACAATTTTTCATGAAAAATAGACTAATCATGAGCATACACATATTATGAGTTTACTAACATTACTGAGAGAAATCATTTCAATGAATTCCTGGGATCTTCCTCCATTTTCCCTGCTTTACTATCTCATATCTCCTCCTTCCCATCTGCTTCAGGGGAAGTACTGACAGTTTTTTCTTTATATTTCAGAAAATACATTTATTCAAGCCTTAGGGGTTGAACATGGCATTTCAAATAAGACTTTCAAACTTACAGAAAAGTTTGCAGTGTGCTAAAATGGACAACCATGTACCCGTGTTAATATTTTTGTCTCTATATCTTCCATATGTCTATCTAATCTACATTATTTTGCCACACTTTTTAAAAGTAAGTTGCCTACACCATGATACTTTAGCTTTAAATGTTTCAGTATGTGTGTCTAAAAATAAAGATATGTCTAAAATCAAAGGCAGCCATGTCTTAGTAAATTAATATTATTTAAGAACATTATAGTGTCCAGATTTAAATTTTAAATTGTCCCTCAATTATTAAATTCTCATATAATTTTCTGAAGCTGCCTTTAAGATATTCTTTTTCTCATTTATTTTCAGAAATTTGATTAGGATATAATGTGTGATTTTCTATGTGTTTAGTCTGCTTAAGTTTCTTTGACTTTATTGGGTCTATGAATTTATATTTTTTCTCAAAATTGTAAATGTTTTCAGCAAGTGCGTCTTTAAAAATTTCTTAGAGCCAGGTGCGTTTGGCTCACGCCTGTAATCCTAGCATGCTAGGAGACCCAGGAGAGCAGATCACTTGAGCTCACCAGTTCAAGACCAGCCTGAGCAAGAGTGAGACCCTGTCTCTAAAAGAACAGCCAGGCATTGTGGCAGGTGCCTGTAGTCCCAACTACTGAGTAGGCTGAGGCAAGAGGATCACTTGAACCATAAGTTTTTCCATAAAATTACAAAATTTCGGAAATCTCAGTATTTCATTATACCCTTTTTATAAGATTAAATTTAATATTTGAAATTAGATTATGATTAATTTTAGAGTAAAGTAAGATTAAATTCCATGTTACATTACACAATCCTTTCAAGGAATAATGACTTTCTGGAACTTTTATCAGAACTATCATCGTAACCTTTCTCATTCTGGTAAGGCCAGGTAGGGCACTTGTTGAAAATTCAAGAATCTAACTTCAAATAGATTTACAAAGTTATTTCTTATCTAGCTTGATTTCGAATTTAAGATGTTCATCTTGAACTTGTTTGTTTGACTTTCCTATTTTTGGTAATAAACACTGTCAGAGGTTTGTGACCAAGCCTGAGGATGAAGAGGTTTTCTCCTTCTGGCTTAGAAACTTCTGTGTAATTTGTAGTTTCCAAAGAGCTTTGGAAGCCTGGTTATGTTCCAGGAATATCCTACCTGTTGGCCTTTTAGATTAAAAGAATTCCTATACTCAAGCTATGTTTCTATCAAAACCTCGTAAATACTTTAAAATGAAAATTCACACCAAAATAAAACAAACAAAATGTACTTAATACATCCAGTGTTAGTCTAGATTGAATAAAGTGGCTGCACATTTTTTTCTCAGTAGAAAAGGGATTTTCACATGAACGTGGTTGAAGCTACCCCATCCTAAATTTTACTTTGATCTGATATCAATTTATAGCTACTTCTTTCACCTTTAGGTGTTTCTCTAATCAATTGAAATAGAAACTAGCAAGTAAAGGAAAAAAATATTAAAGATTGTTGCAATTCCATTGAGGTAATTTTATTTTTAATAAATTGGCTTCAAAATCAGTTCGTTGTTGTTTAGGGTATCAGGGAATGGACAAGTAGCCTCAGTCATTTGATAGTTTGGCACAGCAACAAACGTATACACACTAATATTGGGATCATAGATTGATAGAGTCTGTATAGACATGAAATTGTGTTTTATTGTTTTTACACAATCCTGTTTAATGATTCTTCAAGCTATTATTGTCATATTTATTTATTTTTTAAAATAATTTTATTAAATCATAATTGTACACATTGGTGCAATCATAGGGCAGAATGTGCTTCATATACAATCAGAAATATTTAGATCGTAGTGTTAGAGATAGCTTTCATGGCATTTTCTTGATCACTATATAAAGACATTGATACTCTATATTTAATAAGTTTCACCAGTACCCTGCTAAGATGCACCGTAGGTGTGATCCCACTAATTGCCCTCCCTCCATCAAGCCTCCCTCCTCCCCTCCCCTCCCTTTCCCTTTTCCCTGTATTCTTGTGCTATGATTGGGTTTTAGCCTTCATATGAAAGCTATAAATTAGATTCATATTAGGGCTGAGTACATTGGATACTTTTTCTTCCATTCTAGAGATACTTTGCTAAGAAGAATATGTTCCAGCTCCATCCTTGTAAACACAAAAGAGGTAAAGTCTCCATCTTTCT
>CAUYON010168961.1:0-11459 GCA_963573935.1 Arctocebus calabarensis
ACCATACTAACAATGGACAAAACTATATGATTGTATTGATAGAAAAAGCACTGGACAAAATCTAGATTAAAAACTTTCAACTAATCATGCCCTATGATTGCACCAATGTACAGAATTATGATTCAATAAAATTATAAAAAAGCATATATATTAACCCAGTCTCCTCTCCACACACATGAGAGTACATTGCTTTCTTCCCACGCATGAAAGAAAGTAGAATTTCACATTTCCCACTTGAAGATGGAGATACCCCACAAGGTACTTTCTCTCCTAAGTTCATGATTATCCTAAAATATAAATTTACATTCTTTTAGCTTGCTCTGGACCTTGTCTTTTTTTTTTTCCTATAGTGTTTTCCTTGAAGGATTTTTTTGGCAGTGTAGTTGTAAAAGTTTTGTTTTGTTTTATTTCCAACATTGCATGGCTTATCTCTGTGATACTTGAGGGCATTTGTACTTTGATGATTCTTGTTAAAAATTGAGATAGAAATTATTTACAGTGGGGTGAGGAAGAGAAGGGAATAATAGGATCTATTTGTGAGTAGGGTGGTATTTATGGTATCATTTTAGAGAATTATAATTTATCTTTTTCAAAGTAGCCCGAAGGAGTGTTTCCCAGGGACCCAGCACTCTTCAGGTTACCAGGAACAGAGGGGGAAATCCATCCATTTATCACATCGCTGGCAGTCACTCAGTTGACAAGAGTTTTTTAGAACATGCTATGGGCTTGGAGTAGGGACCAGAAAGGCATGATATAATTAACGTCTTATGAAATTTTGACTCATGGTCCTTATGTTGGTTTATAAGACAATTTCCTTGGCATGTGAAGCTTATATGAGATGCAATTAAAGAATGGCACAAGACATAGTTTGCAACCAAGTACTAAAACTTTGACCTGTGGGTGATATATAACATAGTCACTCAGAAGAAAAGAGGACCAAAACAACTCCTCAATATTACGGGACAATGACATACTGACTTTTCTTGCATTTTGTCTTTCTCCAAAACATTGTGTTCTTATGACCAAATATCAGGTGCACATCTATTTTCTGTACTCAAATGTGATCTACTCTTGTGGCTGTCTAATCACTGATCCCTGGAAATGATAAAGAGCATCTTTAGTACGGTGGAAAATTGCACTTGGCTTTGGGAACATTTCTAGACAGGTAAGATTCAGACTTGGCCCACAAGTGAGAGTTCTGTGGAGACCCGGCCAGGGACCACAACACTTTGTGTGTCTATTAGTGTTAAGGACAGATGTATGTAAGGGAAGGGAAAGCAAAATCACTAGGTGAGAAGGCTATCTTTCAACCACAAAATTCAGCAAGTTCTCTGAGAAAACTTGATAAATGCATGCTTTATGTCTTATTTTAAAAATTCAATGTGGAAAAGGATTCTTCTAAATTTCATATTCTGTCCTGCACAGTTTATACCCGAGCTATATTCCTTGATTATCAGAAGTACACATCAAGTGAGGTATATTCCTTCCCACATTGAATTAACTTGACAACAAAGTAGCCAACATTGGGACTTCTGAAAGACAGCTGAGAAGCAACCTTTTGACAAGTGTGGTTGGCCTTTGAGCTGTTTCTCTCTCTCTCTCTCTCTCTTTTTTTCTCAGTTTTGCAGTGAGAAGGGAGAATTTTATAGCAACTTGGCAAAACGATAGTGCAGGAAGTCCCAGCTGTTCTTGCCCCAGCTGTCTCTGAGATATAATAATATAGGGTGGGAATAGCACATCTCCCTAAAGAGCACACACATTTTAAGTTGCTTTAATTTTGCTGCCAATTAGGATTTCAAGATGCCAAATGCATCTCCAGGAAACCTCTGTGGCAATTTCATATCCTTTGGTAAAGAAACCTAAGGCAAAGGGTGAATTTAAAGTAACAAAATAGCTGGAAAAAATTTTACTCTTTCCTTACCAAAGAAAAATACATGTACTCACATTTGCTAATGGAAACATGAGAACACAGGAATATTAACCCTGATCGTAGTGAAGGATACTAAAGGGACTGGGTTGAGAAATGTCATTCCAGAGAAGACTTTCTCAGAACGGGCAATCTTGACCTTTTGGACAAGGTGACTCTTTGTTACGGGAAGCTGTCTTGTGCATTGTAAGGTCTTCAGCAGCATCCCTGGCTTCTACTCATTGGATTCTGGTGCCACCTTCCCCTCAGTCATGCTAGTACAAAATGTCTCCAGACATTGCCAAGTGCCCCATCTCTGCTCCCCTGGGGGTAAAAAATTCCCATTGGTTGGAAACCAAGTGCCTTAGAGCTGCCACTACAGAAAGGTCTTGTGACAGTGAGTTAATTTTCCTGGAGCTCAATTCCTTTACACGTACAATAGATGATACCAACTGCCCAGGCACTAGAGAAACATAAAATATTTAATTATACGGCTTGTTTTCTGTTTAAACAAATATGACAAAGCTTATATATTTTTGGTGTCTGCTGACACCTGCATGTTAGTCACCCTGGAAATTTACTCATCTGTCCAAGTGATGCTAAAGCAATTTTAAGAATAATTTTAGTGGGGGGAGGTAAGTCTTTATCCTTTTAAAGTGAATTGATTTTTGAAACAACCTAAACTCATTCAGAGCCAAGTTTAGTAAATAGGGTGGGTGAGCAAAGCTTATGAATTTTGTTTGGAGTCTAAATCTGAGTGGAACAATAATGAGACTGATTTTTCTTGGTCCCTCCTAAACTGACACTGAAGTCAATTTCAATAGAAGAGTCATAAAAAGATTTTGAGTCATCCCGTCATTGATGGGAGAAGTGAACAATCATCTCCACAGGAGAGCAATTCCGAATGATATCTCACTTTTAGGTTAGAAAGTTTTGAGATGTTAGTTATAAAAAAAAATACCCCACAAATCTGGAGTCAGACCTCATAGCATAAAACAATATAAGAGAAAATATCCTGGGTTCTTAAAAGATGTTTTTCTTTAAATATTTTTATTCTTATTTGTATTACTTGGACCAAAACAATGGATATTTATGAAATACGTGCAAGTGCCTACACTTCAAAATGACTAAGGTGTAGCCGCTGACCTCAAGGTGATCTTCCTATAGAGGGAGACACAGATTCATGACCAGTTTATTTCCGCATAGTGTGGTAAGTCGTAGCAGAAATCAAAATCAGATGCTTACCTGGTTTCTGAACTCATCCCTGCCATATACTAACTGGGTAAGCTAGAAAAAGTTACTTAATTTCACCTGCCTTCAGTTTCCTTGTTGGTCAAGTAAAGGCATCAACAAACTTTTGTCTCATCTTCTGCCATCATTGATATGATATGATTCTATTGTAACAGTGACAGTTTCCATGAACATATGTCTTACAATGTTTTGTAAAGGAAATCTTTACATACCAAATCTACATTAGTTTCATTGCAATCATTATCATAACATAATGATAATGTTATGGATATCATAAGATATCCAACTGGACGTTCATGAACACCAACTATTGAGAGAGCTGACTTCTGTATGGTAGTTCATTATTAAAGATTGATAATAAGCCAAGTGAATTTCTCGTTCTTTTGCCCAGACCATGCAGGATTGTAATGTGCTACATGTAACCTTGGTTGACTAAGAACTGCTATATACTGGGAAAATAGTAAGCTCTGGAAAGTGAAATGAAATATCTACATTTAAAACTTAACCCACAAATCTTTTATAATTTAAATTGCTGCATTATTTTGAGCAATGAATGACATCCACATACCTAGGTTAAAGTTTGTAGGACTTTCAGTTTCTGGCTACAACACTTTATAAAATGAAGAGCTTGGAATTGGAAATAATATATCCTGAATGATTACAATAAACACACTATATCTGTTCTCATTTTAATTTTTCTAACAACTGCAGATATTTTCATTTCCATTTTCCATATGGAAAAAATGAAGCTTAGCAAAGTAAACCAATGCACATAGCCTCACACAGCATCCGTGACACAGCTGGGAGTCAAACATATTTCTGTAATGTTGAGTCTGTGCTGCTTTTTTTCACCCCCTACACATCACTCCACTTTCTGAGTTATCTCTGGTGAAAATTTGAAATGATATGATTCTTTTCACAGTAACTCGAAGCAGCAATACGAAAGTATTACATATTTTGTAACTATAAAATAGAAGAAAACGTTTATATCTACTTCCAAATTCAAGGATTTGAAATGATAAGCAACTTAAAAGTCCCAGCAGATGAAAAGTTTTTTACACCACGTGAAAATGGCTCCCCCAAAGTGGCATTTATTTTGATCCAGAATATCTCTAAATTCCCAAAGCTTCAGGGATAGAGGAAAGGGTAAATCCAGATTTACTCACATGCTAACATGCGCGTACTTGTGGTGGTCTAATTGGTGGCTTGCCCAAAAGACAGCTGCTTCCATCTGTAGCTTTTAACTTTTATCTATAAGAGCATGGTGATTTAAGAGTTTGTATAATAAAATTGTGACACATAGTTCAATATTAAAACTGTCAATTAGGTGAAATATTCATTTGTACTGTATTACTTCTGGATCATGTAGGTTTTTTGAATGTGGTGTACTGTGGAGGGATAGACACTGGCTTCCAGCAGAGCCTGGCAAAGCAGGCTACCCACTCTTTTCCTCATCCTCTTATTTATCTTCCATGATGAGAGTGAGTAAAGTAGGTTTCTCTTGTTCATTCCTTTTGGCACCTGTTTACGTCTCTAGTGTGGTTTAAGTAGCCCAGAACACTCACTCTGGACCCAGAGCTGGACTTGTCCTCACTCTACCATTTGCCATTTTGTGATCTTAGGCAAGTTCAATAAACTCTCTGAGCCGCCTCTGTAAAAAATAAAAAGATAAAAATACACGTCAGGATGACTGTGAACCATAAAAGCTCTGTGCCTAGCATATAGCGAGTGATCAATAAATGCTGGCTTTTATTTTTATTATTAACAACACATGTTTGTAAGGACAGTCAGTGATACTCTGCTAAATTAAAAGAGTAAGTAATCTTTGAGAAGCTAATTTCCTAGGAAGTGATTTCCTTATCAGGAATAATTAAGGTTACTCTAAATAGAATCCTGTTATAATATAGTTTATTCTGATGATTTGGAGTTTTCAGTAAATGCAGGCACACATAACAATTCTGTACACCTATTGTCAGATTTTATATTGTGCACCATTGCAATAGATATCTCCGGGTGTTGAATTCTCTAACACTAAGATTATAAATTTCTATCATATTTATCACTATTTGATCATAATTATTTTTAGAACTTAGCTTAAATCTATTACAGTGATTCTGTGCATCAAAGTTCCCAGGTAGACATTACAATCTATACTTACTCAAACTCATGTAAATTACACAGAGGGCCTGGATCCCAACATTATTTTGATGTCAAATCAGGTTTGAAAACCACAGGTTGACTGTATGGTGAGCTCTTTGAAGACAGATGACACCACTTCTTCAGTTTCATACTCTCTAAGCTTCTAAAAGCCTTTAAGTATTTTCTGATTAGTTTTGGAGGTCAGATATCATGAAAGATAATTAAGGAGAAATTGATTTATATTTTCAAACCAGTCTTACATTTTTTAAGAAATAAGAATTAATATCTGACAAATGTATAATTGGCCAATGCCACTTCATTTTTTAAGTGTTTATATTTTGATAGTTTATTTGTTGCAAATATCATAATGTGTGTGACTTATGGCTCTTCTCTTATTCTTATATATCATATCTTTCTGAAGAGGAGTTTGAATTGAAATCTTTTCATTCACTACTTGTGTGTGTGTTTTGCTTAAGAAGACATTTCTTGCATCAGGATGATAAAATTTCTCCCAATGCCATTTTAGATTATGATAATAACATTTTTTAATTGATAGCAACATTTTTAAAATTTAATGTCTAGAATTTTTCTCATAGCTATATCGCTTTATACCAAGGAGCAAAGATTAGCCACAATTAACAATTAATTTAAACACCTGTCATTCAGGGAGCTGTTGACAGGTCAGGCTTGCCAGATAATGTTGACAAGGCACTGTTCTGAGGAAAACTCATTGTCATTAACCACAGCAGATTCTGTTGCAAGTAAGCAGAAGCCTATCTCAGTGCCAGGTCAAGCGTGTCTGCATACACATAGTTGTTACAATAAAACTGAAAATGGTTCATTAAGTTGCATCTAGGATCTCTCTCCCCTTGGTTATAGTTTAGTGTTACTGGGGTAATTGTGCAGTTAATTCCAGCAGCTAATAGTGGGCCCCAGGGGTGTTTGAATTCTCCACATCCCCATGTGGCCCTTCCGGTTTGCTGTGCAGTTCATGACAGCACTCCAGGAGGCATGGCCCAGTGAGCCTTTCCCACTTTGGCACCATCATTAGAGAGATGGAAAGGGAGAAATATGTCTTCAGTCTTTTGGGGTCCCATCACCATGAAGTTTTGCTAAGGATTCATTGGATGTGTTTCAGTAAATATTAAAAGCAAAAACATTTGTTCAGACATGATATTCTGCAAACCAGGTTAAATGTAAAATGGATTGAGATGAGAAGCCATTTTCATTTTTTTAAAATAGAGATGGGGCCCCACCCCACTCCTCTCCGCAGGTGGGTGTCAGTGCTGTAGAACAGCAAGGATGAAGCCTAAAGCAGCGCTTTCCTTGGGGAACCTGGTGGCGGCCTGGAGTCCTGGGGGAGCACCGGGCAGGACGGCGATCCGCATGACCTCTCACAGTTGCTCATCGCTGAGGTGAAGAGCAGGCCCGGGAACAGCCAGTGCTGCGACTGCGGGGCGGGGCTGCACCACCCTGGGCGCGCTCGCCTGCGTCCAGTGCTCAAGAGCACCTCGAGCCAGGCGGCGCTTCTCGCACATGCAGCCCCTCAGCTCGGACCTGCTGGGCCCCTCTGAGTTGTTGCTGGCCTTGAACATCGGAAACACGGGCTTCGATGAGGTCATGGAGGCCCAGCTACCCTCACACGGCGGCCCTAAACCCTCAGCTGAAAGTGACATGAGCACCCGCAGAGACTACATTGTGGCCAAGTATGTGGAACAAAGGTTTGCCCGTTGGTCCACACCTGAGCCCCAGAGACTCCGGACAGCCATCTGCAGCAGGGACCTCCTATCCATACCGGGAGGCCTTTGCCAATGGACAAGACTTTTCACAGCCACTGCCAGGGTCTGACACACAGGCACCTTGAGAGCTCGCCCTGCACTTGGCTGTCAAAGTCACCAACCAGGCCTCCCTGCCTCTTGTGGATTTCATCATCCAGACTGGTGGGCACCTGAACGCATTTAAAAAAATAAAATAAAATAGGGATCATCGTATTTTGGGAATTTTCAATATTGCTGGTAATAAGCAGCTTAATATTTGTATTAGTAAAGGAGCAAGGAAAATAAATGATCCAAAAATCAGTTAATAATAACTGTCAATTGGTGGTGCCTGTGCTCTTAGATCTGCATACATGAAGTTATTCTCCCAAAGTCACCTTGCTAATTTTTACTTAGAATCAGAAATCTCCTATAATGGTGCCAATCTTTTTGCTCCACTTACATGAAGCTGGCTTTTAGTAGTAGCATTCACTGTTATGGTAAATGTCCCAGGGACATAAAGATACTCTAGAAGTTTTTTGAAGGAGAAGTAATTGGGTAGCAAAGATAAATGGCCTGGTTGCACAAACAACCATTTCACATAAGTTAAAATTTAAGCCAAAGTGGGCCATTCGACATCCAAAGGAAAATGATATATTTGTGGGAAAATAAATAATCCCTGATGTGTGGTGAGCAGAAGTTATTTTCTTCTTCTCATAAAATCATCCTCATCTGTCTCAAACGGAGGCCAGTCTAACACTCCCCTGTGCCTGCTATCTGTGGAACCCATATAGCAGTTCTTATGTTGCATGCAAGCCATTCTTGTGACTAGGGCAAGTTGGATGAAGTGGAAGACAGCATTTGGTGAATGAAGGCAATGCGAAGATGTTAATTTCCTTTAAATATATAGAGTTTGTGTCAAAGCAATTACAGAAAAATACCTAGGTATGTGTCAAGCATCCCTAGCAGACACTGAGGTCCCCTTGAGGAGTGGCAGGGAAAGGGCTTGAATGGAGTATAAATGGGCACTCACAGTCCATGCTGGACTCAGTTCATAAAAATCCTGGGGCTTCAGGGAGAAGCAAAGGATAAGCATAGTTGTGATTTTATGGTTATTATTTCAAATAAGTGCCTTATTGCCTGGAAAGATAATTATTCAAGCTGAAAGAGTTCTAGAGTGCATCACACTCATAGTGGTTGGAAAAGTGTTGTTCTAGGTGCCCTATAGTTCTTTGCAGTTCTGTGAATTTTAAAATATCATCTCCAAAGACTGAAGAATCACATCACATACCCTGGATGTCAGGTTAGGAGCAGTAATAGATGAATGTAGAACTCCACAGGTATTTTCTGTCTGTCGTGGAACAGAGAGACCATGTGCTTCTACCCTCTTGGTAGACTGAAGCCTGGAGCCAGGCTGGTGTTAAAGAAGGAAAGGCCTGGTGGTACAGTGAGGTTTGGGAGTATTTCTTAGTCATAGAGAACTGTGTGTACCTAGAGGCAAGAGCAAATGCACAGTGCTTTGGCAAGTAGTCGTTACACAGCATTTGGAAGCAGAGCAAGAGATTAGGGAGTGTTTTTCAACCCTTTTTTATCTTATGGCACACTTGACCCTATAATTAAACTTCTGCAGCACACTTAAATTATATTGATTTTTAAAAGAATAAAAATACAGATTATTATGCTTTGAACTTTTTTTGAAAATAATTTAATTAATGATCTTTAAAATCTTTCCCAGCACATCTAAGATCCTCTCACGGCACACCATTTAAAAATCTGGTCTAGACGAAGAAAAAGGGCACATAATATGAAGGGCATTCCTTATATTTCATGCTAAGAAATCTGAGGGCTTTCCTGAGAATAGTGAAAACTAATGAAAGGGTTTTATGCAGGGGAGTAATATGATTAGATTAGGATTTAGGCAAGCTCTCTCTATAGTAGGGGGAAATGAATTCATGTGAGGCATACTACAGTCAGGAAGGCCAGAGAGTAGTCATTAGACCCAAATTTCCAGTGGAGCAGGGACTTCACTTTTGCTCTCCAGAATCTGGGTAACATAATAGGTAGTCAATAGATTGCATGTGGCTGTCATCAGTAATTTAGATACTATATGACTATGGACTAAATTGAGGTGTGGCAATTAAATTAAAATATGTGGACAAAGACTGTAAATATGTTAGTGAGGTAGAATCTATAGGAGTTGGACAATTGACTTCTTATAGGGAGCTGCAAGGGAAGGAGGAGTCCAAATAAAAAATGTTTCTGGCTCAGGTCACTTGTGCTATCCTTCACTGAGGCCTAAAACAGTGGAGAGAAAGCAGGTTGAGGGAGGGAAGATGACCAGTTGCTTTAAAATGTGGACTCTGAGAGGTTTGCAGAACATTTAAGTGCTGCTAATCATAAGTCAGGCTAGATAGAAAAGTTCAGTTCTCACTTTGTGAGGCAGAAGTGGGAGGATCCCTTGAGCGCAGGAGTTCAGCTTGAGCAAGAGCAAGACCCCATCTCTCCTAAAAATAGAAAAGTCAGCCAGGGTGGTGATACGTGCCTATAGTCCCAGCTACTCGGGAGACTAAGGCAGGTAATCACTTGAGCACAGGCGTTGGAAGTTGTATTAAGCTATGATGATGCCACTGCACTCCACCCAGGGTGACAGAGTGAGATTCTTACCTAAAAAAAAACTACTTGTTTAAGGACCAGAGGGTGCTGTAAGCTACAAAAGTTGTTTGAGAGGTTGCCATTCAGATGGGGGGTAAAGCTATGGGAATAATGGGATCATTGTGAAAGGATATGAGAATCCAGAAAGAAGCGGCTGGAACTCTGGTAGCCACTGATATGTTAGTCTTGAGGAAAAGAAAAATGGTTGCAGTAAAATTGTGAAGTAGTCAAAGATTGGAAGAAAATAAGGACAGGTGGTAAGGGGTTTGGCTTCTCAGAAGCCAAAGGAAAGAAAAAGGAGCACACCGTCTAGATATTGAAGATATAAAGGCGAAAGAAACATAGTCCTTCTCTGGAAATTTTAAATTCTGAAGAGGGAAGAGACAATTAAGTAGACATTTCAGAGCCAATGACACTGTAGAGAAGTGAGGAGTTACTGGAGCTCAGAGAAAAAAGTGTCTTTACTAATCTGTTCACTCCTAAGTCTTTAACTAGAAGAAACTCAGAAATGGAAATATCCTGAGCTATTGCTTACCCAGGGAATGGCTTCATAACAGAGGATAACTCTATGTTTTACCCAATAATTCATTTAATATTGGCTTTCCATCAATAAAATCGAAGTTCTGGGGAGTCATGGATTTTGATCTCTCTTGCTCCCTCTTGTCTTTCCAGGGCTTAAAAATTGCCAACATATAGTAGATGGTCAATAACTATTTGTTAAATGAACAAAATACCCCAATCATACATTTGGACCAGGTATATGCTAACTATAGACCATATCCTAGGAAATCCTTCTTATAAAACTCTTGATATGAATTTATTTCTTATGTTTCACTCTTTCTCTTCAAAGCTGAGTGCTCAAAATACTGGTTTTGATGGAGGGTTCTGGTGGGCTGTGCTTTGACCAAGAGTTCCCTGTGTCATGAGGATTATTCAACTCCTTTGGTAAACTTCCTTTAAATCGTTGAGGAAATTTACCTATTTTCTTCCTCCTTAAGATTTTCATAAAGGAATTTGTCCTTTAATAAGTATAACTTTGGGAAGTGAATTTACCTATTTTCTTGCTCATTAAGAGCTTCACGAAGGAATTTGTCCTTTAATAAATATAGCTCTGGGAAGTAAATTTATCTATTTTCTTGCTTTTTAAGATTTTCACAGAGGAATTTGTCCTTTGATAAGTACAACTCTGGAAAGTATTCTGCAGCCAGTGATGACACAATGGGCCTTTCTTCTAGTTAACTCAATTCATTTAGAGCCCTCCTAAAAAATTAACCTGAAACTTAAAAAAAAAAAATTAAACTTCAGCTCCAAAGAGAATAATTTCTTTAAAAAAAAAAACCGTGTGTATCATTTTAAGCCTCTGTAAAAAACCATTTTTCAGCTGTCAAGAGTTGTTCGGATGCATGTTTGTTTTCTACTTGAATAACTCAAAGACAGTTGGGTATTAAAAATTTCAGCCTCTCCTAGTACAGAATTCTAAATAGAGAAAGGTAGTTTATGTAATGGATTGCTACCTTTATTCCAACCAAGTACGTTTATATATATATATCGAGAGAGAGAGAGAGAGAGAGAGAGAGAGAGAGATAGATGCAAGGCTGGGCTAAACATTATTCATTCATTTTTTTTTTAATAATTTTATTGAATCATAATTATGTACATTGGTGCAATCACAGGGCACGATTCATATACATTCAGAAATATTTTGATCATACTGTTACAGATAGCCTTCATGGCATTTCCTTGATCACTATATAAAG
>CAUYON010168967.1:0-32067 GCA_963573935.1 Arctocebus calabarensis
TGGAACAGAATAGAGAACCAAGAGATGAACCCAGTTACTTACTGTTATTTGATCTTTGACAAGCCAATTAAAAACATTCAGTGGGGAAAAGATTCCCTATTTAATAAATGGTGCTGGGTGAACTGGCTGGTGACCTGAAGAAGACTGAAACTGGACCCACACCTTTTACCATTAACTAATATAGACTCTCACTGGATTAAAGATTTAAACTTAAGACATGAAACTTTAAAAATACTAGAAGAAAGTGCAGGGAAAACACTTGAAGAAATCGGCATGGGAGAATATTTTATGAGGAGGACCCCCTAGGCAATTGAAGCAACACCAAAAATACATTACTGGGACCTGATCAAACTAAAATGCTTCTGCACAGCCAAGAACACAGTAAATAAAGCAAGAAGACAACCCCCAGAATGGGAGAAGATATTTGCAGGTTACATCTCTGACAAAGGTTTAATAATCAGAATCCACAGAGAACTCAAAGTATTAGCAAGAAAAGAACAAGTGATACTATTTCAGGGTGGGCAAGGGACTTGAAGTGAACCTTCTCTGAAGAAGACAGGTGCATGTCCTACAGACATGAAAAATTGCTCATTATCCTTAATCATCAGAGAAATGCAAATCAAAACTACTTTGGGATATCTAACTCCAGTAAGATTAGCTCACATCACAAAATCCCAAAACCAGAGATGTTGGCGTGGAAGTGGAGAAAAGGGAACACTTCTTCACAGCTGGTGGGAATGCAAACTAATATGTCTCTTTTGGAAAGATGTTTGGAGAACACTTAGGGATCTAAAAATAGATCTGCCATTCGATCCTGTAATTCCTCTACTAGGTACATATCCAGAAGACCAAAAATCACATTATAACGAAGATATTTGTAGCAGAATGTTTATTGCAGCCCAATTCATAATTGCTAAGTCATGGAAGAAGCCCAAGTGCCCAGTGACCCATGAATGGATTAATAAATTGTGATATATGTACACCATGGAATATTATGCAAAAAAAGATGGAGACGTTACCTCTTTCATGTTTACATGGATGGACTTGGAACATATTCTTCTTAGCAAAGCGTCTCAAGAATGGAAGATAAAGTATCCAATGTCCTCAGCCTTACTATGAAACCAATTTATAAACTATAACCCAATTATAGCCCAAGAAGAAGGGGAGAGGGGAGTGGAAAGGGAGGGGAGGAGGGAGTATGGGTGGGGGGAGGGCAATTGGTGGGACCACACCTACAGTGCATCTTACAAGATTACATGTGAAATTTACTAAGCGTAGCATGTAAATGTCTTAACACAATACCTAAGAAAATGCCGTGAAGGCTACGTTAGCCAGTTGGAGGAAAATATTTCAAATTGTATATAAAACCAAAAACAAATAATTACAGAAATTAAGTTAAAATTAATTTAATTTGAAGAGTGCAACAAAGAGAGGTGTATGGCACTGTGAAAACAAGCAATTGAGGGATTTTGTTTTTGCCCATACTCACTGTAGGAAGCCTGAAAATCAGTTCAAAGGAACAGTATTAATCACTATGTTCTTTCCTTGTCCCATGTGTCCCGTCAGATTTATGTATTCAAATTTAATGACCAATATGATAGTATTTAGGGGTGGGAACTTTGGGAGGTGATTAAGTGATGAGATGGGATGGGATCAGGACCTATATAAAGGTATAAGGTATAAACGACATACCTGAAAGGTAGACCTTTAAGGCATAAAAGACCTTAAGGGAGTGGGTTGGTTCCCTTACACCATGTGAGCACACAGCCTTTGTCCCCTGGGGAGGAGGCAGCAACAAGGCAGCATCTCAGAAGCAGAGAGGAGCTGTCACCAGATGCTGAGTCTGCCAGTGCCACGATCTTGGACTTCCGACCCTCCAGAGCTGTGAGAAGTCAATTTCTGCTTATAAATTACACAACCTGTGGTATCTTGTTATGGCAGCACAAATGGATTGAGACACTTGGGAACTCATGCATGTATCTTCTGACTCCTTTGTTTCCAAAATACAAAATATTAGAATGTTCATGGAAGTCAACTCATGTAAATAGCTGCCTGTGTGTCTATTAATTTGCCAGTAATGTCATACATGCTGGACAAGTCAGAATTTCATATGACTTGTCCAGGACCACCTCCATATATATATATGCACAGTGTTTGTTTTTGTCACAAAAATTCCACAGTGCATTGGCAATACTCTTTAATGATTACATAATAATCCATCTCGGTCATGTACCACATTTTGCCCAAATAGTCACCTATTCTTGGACGTGGTGCATATAGTTTTTCCTATATATGTGATTACTTTCTTAGATTCCTTGAAATGGAATTATTAGGACATTAGGTTTTAGTAAAATATATCACCAGGTTTTCAAAACAGATAATACCAAAACATTAAAGGAATATTTTTGAGGGTTTACTAATAATTGGTATTAATTATATTGGAGCTTTTCAGTGGAAATTTCACAGCAAGTACTAAGCTTTCATATAGCTACTTCTGTTAACCATCAAAGCTGAGGGTCCAGAATTGAAGGGGATTAAGAAAGATAATTCTATAGAGCTATAAGCTGAACTATACCAAAAACTTTAGATGTTCTAATGTGATAGTATAAGTTGAATATTCCTAATTCAAAAGTCTGAAATCCAAAATGCTCCAAATCCAGAAACTTTTTGAGTGGCTGACATGACACTGAAACAGTCATGGCAGCAATTTTGGATTTTAGGTTTTTGGATTAGGTATGCTCAACTGGTAAGTATAATGCATATATTCTAAAATTAAAATGCCCCAAATCTGAAGCATTAGTCTGGGAATGACTAGAAAATGCTTTTATAATGTCTCATACCCAGGCTTTAGATATTAGGTTGGCACATTTTCTAGCAAGATTCTAGAGCTGTTATTATTCCTAATGCTGTCCTAAGAAGCTATCTGCTTTGTATGTCAAATGAATAGGGTGACGTTCTATTTTGAATGTCTTTTCCTGAATGAAAGCCGCGTGGGCAGCAAGCAAGGAAGTTTTTTGGCCTCTGTATCACAACTTTGGAACTACACAAGCACACAGTTGAAACCCCAAGATTCCACATGGCATTGTTTATTTCCATTGGGATCACATAAGAACAGCATCACAATCTTAAAAGAACGTTTTTTTGGTTTTTTTTTTGAGACAGAGTCTCACTATGTCACCCTCCGTAGAGTGCGGTGGCATCACAGCTCACAGAAACCCTCCAACTCTTGGGCTTAAGCAATTCTCTTGCCTTAGCTTCCCAAGTAGCTGGGATTACAGGCACCCACCACTACACCTGGCTATTTTTTGGTTGTAGTTGTCATTGTTGTTTGGTGGGCTGGGTTGGATTCAAACCCACCAGTTCCATTGTCTGTGGCTGGCCCCCTAGCCGCTGAGATAAAGGTGCTGAGCCTTAAAAGAATTTATCATATCTTCTGTGTAACATCTGATTTTTAGCTACCCTAACTTTTCCCTGCCTAATGGCAGTCATCACTGCAAAATGCATTTGTAGCTAAACTTAATTTTATTATTAAATGGAACTAGTTTAATATCAACTATTGAATTCTAAATATTTTAGCTAAATAAATATTAAAGTTCCATAGATGTTAAAAAAGGGGATTGGGCTAAGTTAGGACCTATGGTAGCATAACTTAAGGCTGAAATTTGATCTATCAGGAAACTTCTTATCCAGCTTGTCATTGTTTTATAGGAATACAGATTGTATGGGGGCATATTTGTCTAGATCTATTTCAAGATCATAGAATTATTGAGACCATTGTTGGTTTCTATCCAGAAGTGGAAAATAGATGAATAAATGTTGCTAAAAATCATAGTCTGATCAGGGTTGGTTTTTGTTTTTGCTTCTCTTGCAAAGTAAAGGAACATAGCAGTAATGAATTGTGAGATAGTGCCTTTTAAACCAGCTTAGCTGTTTTTCATACAAGGTATTATATTGAGAGATCCCAACTTTTCTTTGTTAAGTTGTGAGGGGCAAAAGTACTTACTAAAGGATGCTCTTTAGTAAGAATGAAATGGAACAGAGAAGAGAAGGAGTGGGATACAAAAGGCAGTTATGAGCAAAGAAATTAATAAGCACAATGTTGAGTTTTAAGTAAATATAGACTGGGAGGAAATGTGTAGGTTGGTTAAAACTGGGTGAAAATAAAATATTAGGCAATGACATGGAATGCGGGAGAAGGAGATGAGAATATCAGCACATTCTGAAGCCTTTGGCATTGGTATTGTTTGAGAGGCATTGATCTACTTTACTCTTCAAGTCACAGATCCATTTTAAAGTTCTAAGGACAACCCTAGTATTTCTCAGGCCAGAAAATGGGCTTCAAGAAGACTTGAGAAAACTATCATAAGGTAGAAAAGGTAGAAAAATAACTTAGGAAAAGCACAGTGAGTAGAAAACACAAAATAAGATGGTCTAATATCCCCCAAATATATCAATAATCACCAATGATTCAACTTTTTTTTTTTTTTTAGATAGAGTTTCACTTTGTCATCCTTAGTGTAGTGCTGTGGCATCACAGCACTTGCCTCAGCCTCCCAAGTAGCTGGGACCACCGGCGCCCGCCACAACGCCCAGCTATTTTTTGTTGCAGTTTGGCTGGGGTTTGGACATGCCACCCTTGGTATATGGGGCTGGCACCCTACTCCCTGAGCCACAGGTGCCACCTCAACTCTTAATAATAGGTAACATTTATTAAATGTGTTGTATATGCCAGAGCCAAGGGTTTTTCAATGTTAACTCAGTTATCACAGCAACCCTTTATTTCATAGATAAGGAAGGTAATATACAAGATGCAATCAAACAATAATGAGTGACAGTTCCCCAGATTTTAGAACACGAACAATGTGGCTTTATGCAGTTTACAAGAAACATAGCACACAGAAAACAGAAAGGTAAGGAAAAGATACCCCACAGAGCTCATTTATAACCAATTAGCCATGTGTAGTCTTTTCATTTCACTGTGATTTGATGAAAATTTGTTATGAGAGATTGGGACTTGGATTAGCTTTTAAGAAGCAGGGACAGTTTGCATTAATGGAAAGGAACAAAGAGAGTTCCAGAGACATGAAATGATCATGGCTGTCTGCCTTGTGGGGCAGCGGGTGAGGTGAGGGATGGCTGTCCCTGAAAGGAGCTAAAGGCCAGGGGTCTGGGAATTTGCTTTGGCGTTTTGCCACTTTCTCCTTGTTTCCTATTTCCTCTTGTCATGCTTCTTTCCCCTCAGGAACACCCACCAATTGCTGTCCTTCTCATGTGCTATTCTCTCGCCCTATTCTCACCCAAATCCTCACTTGGTAAAAGGAAAGTATTGTCTCTAAATGAATATTCATTTATTCAACACAGTGTTAGGGTGTGGTGATAAAGGAGATACCAGAAAGAAGCTAGGACTGGGTCACTTTTCCTCCCTGAGCCTCTGCTTCCTCATCAATAAAATCAGGCATTTGAACTAGAATATAGGATGCTGAAGCTGGAGGGGACCTTAACTGTTGTCTAATTTGATTCCTCATTTAACAGGTTGGGAAGCAGATTAAGTGAGAGCCTAAGACCAAGGGTGCCTTCTGGCTGTTCCATTCCAAAGGAGTGTCAGGTGGATCTTCTGGCTAAGACAAATCTGGTGTGGGGCAGAAGGGAGTGGCAGTCCTCTCAGTGTGCCCTGCCTGTGACTAAAAGCAGCCCAGTCCCACAGTGTAGAGGGCAGGAAGGAAGCACTTGGATGTTTCTATATGGTGGCCTTGAATATAGGACCAGAAATGTAGGCAAATCAAGGCCCCTTGTGACTTGGCAGCCCTGAGGTCTCTGCTGACTCCTGGGGTTGAGAGCCTGGGGACCTAGCATTGACCTCACCTAAGGCAGGATTTCTCCCTGTCTTGTTTCTAAGGAGAGACCATTTGGGACTTACATTTTAGACAAGAAGTTGAGGGCAGGGGCAACTGATGAGCTTCACACTCCTTAAGCTCCCTTAGATGAGAATGGATAATCCTGGAGGGGGTGAGAAAGAGCAGTTTGTGTCTCCAGTCCTTTATCCAGCGGATTCTTAGACCACTCACACATACCCCCCATACACTTACACATTGATTATTACTTTTTCTTTTTTTGGTGGTGGTGGGGGTTTATGTTGCCCTTGGTAGAGTGCTGTGGCGTCACAACTCATAGCAACCTCAAACTCTTGGGCTCAAGTGATTCTCTTGCCTCAGTCTCCCAAACAGCTAGGACTACAGGTGCCTGCCACAATGCCTGGCTATTTTTTTGTTGCAACTGTCATTGTTTAGCTGGCCTGGGCTGGGCTCAAACCTGCCAGTCTTGGTACATGTGACAGGTGCCATAACCACTGTGCTATGGGCTATGGGTGCTGAGCCTTCTTCTTCTTTTTTTTTTTTTTAAAGAGATGTAGAAATGGGTTCTTACTATGTTGTTAGGCTGGAGTGCAGTGGCTGTTCACAGGGGCAGTCATATCTCACTGCAACCTCGAACTCTGGGCTCAGCTTCCCAGTCTCTGGGGCTGGAGTCACCCACAATAGTGCCTACCTCATCTACCACTTCTAGAAGATTCTTTCCCCATACCACTGCTACCTGTTCCCAATCATGTCTTGCCTTCCCTTACTACTGCTGAATCTCTGTATCAGCTTTCCCTCTTTGCCCTCCTATTCAGATAGTTGTCCCCATGCCAACTATTCTCTGACCTCCCCCCAGAGACCTCCATTCCTTTATCCTTACCACTTCTCCACTGTCCATCGTCCCTGCCTCCATATGGCCTCAATTCCATGTTACCCAGTTCAGATTCCATGGCCCATCACAACCATTCCCTTGCCTCTCCCTCTACCAGACCCTCCTGGTCCTCATGACATTCTTCCTATCTCACTAACTGTTCTTTCTTAGTCAACTTTGCTGTAGTCTCCATCTTTGCCTGACTTCTAATGTTGAATAGAGAAGTGCCCCAAGGCCACTCTGGTCTTCTAGCTAAGTTTTATCCCTTGTTAGTTCTATCCAATCACTTGGATTTAAAAGCTATATCTGCCAATGATTCTCAAAATGTTCTGATTCTCTCTCCTGAGTTTTAGACTGGCTTACTCGATAAGTCCACTTGGCTAAGAGGCATCCCAAAATTAACATGTCCAGACCAGAATTTTCAATCTTCTCTTATCCTAAAGCCTGTTTCTTCCTAAGTCTGCTCTGTTTTAATTCATTATACTCTCATTTACATAGTTGCTCAGGTCAGAAACTCCAGGAATGGGTTATTAAGAAAACATTTGAGGTTTAATCAGAAAGCAAGCATTTTTATCTTCTTGAAGCACATCAGAATGTGTTCAGGGAGTCTTCTACCCCTGGATGAAAATTCCTGTGGTCCTGTGACTTTTCTGATCACTCTTACATAATACAAAAACATTCTCTAGTTCAAAGTTAAGACGGCTGATCTCATGTAATAATAAATTTCTGACCTTGATCTTGACTTATAGCTAAGTCTCCTACCTTTTCCAGTCAGAGCTTGCTGGAGTATGCCTTCTTGCTGTGGGTGTGTGGGGTGGGACAGATGGCTTTGTGGGCTTCTCTGGCTGCCCTGCCTCATACTTTTACTCATCCTTTACCATCTGGCAGTTGGTTCAAGGACTGAAGGGAGGAAGAGAAGAAAGGGAGCAAGGAACTCTTCTGACAGGTAGTATCGTAAGATGGCTCGTGTGCTGCACCCGGCAGGGTTGTCTCTCAGGGTTCTGCAGAGGGCCTACTGGACAAGTTGGTGCTTATAACTTGTGCAGGAATTTTCATCCAAGTGCCAGCTTTCCCCTCAATGTTTTTTGTTTGTTTTTCTAGTCCTTTCTGCATAGACTCTGTTGAGGATGACATTGCTTCCCTGGGCAGTCCTCTTGAAGATTTAAAATTACTCCAGGCTGATTTTCCTGATTGGCCCTCACATACTAGGTACAGAGAAACCCTTGTTCTTTTTTTCACCTAAAAAAACTCAGGAATACAAGTCAAACTCAACATAGTAACCCTCTTTGGTTGTGGCACCAAAGCAATCAGCCAGCTTGTCTGTTATCACTATGGTGAGTAGAATTTTTTGCAATTGTGGAAGTGTTCTTTGCCTGTGCTGTACAGTATGGTAGCCAACAGCCATTTGTGGCTACTGAGCCCTTGAAATGGTGGTGCCACTAAGGAACTAGTTTCTAAGTTTCATTTCCTCTTAATTAACTGAATACCCTTACAGAGACTGGAGTCGGCACAAGATCTGGAATAACTCTAGATCTCCAGGCGGGTGAGCTGGAGGTTAGTCTACCATGCCCTCCTCACTGCAGAGAATGGGGAGTAAGCCATCTGAGCAGTCTTCCTGAAGGCCTCTCACTTCATTTGAAATGAAGGGACAAACAGTTTACATCCTTCTCTCTAGGAAGAGAGCGATAAGGGATGCTCAGTAAAGTTCATTTCCAAGAAGTCAAGTATACAACATACCACCCCCAACATGTAAGCCTTTTTATACCTTGCTGGTGGTTGAAGGATTCATTGTGCCGCCTGTTTTATGCTGTGTCATTTTTGCAAATTGTCCTAGGTGATTTGTCTCACAAATCCTTTTGGTATCTGATAATGTCTTTCTTCAACCAAAACATTTACTATTCTGTTGCACTTGGAACTCATCTTTGTTTCTATGAATTTAGACACTTCATAGAAATGGAATCATATTGTATTGGTTCTGTTTACGTTCTTGTGACTGGCTTAATTCCCTTTAGCATAATGATCTCAAGATTCATCCACATCGTAGCATATGACAGGATCCCTCCCCTTTTTTTTCAGGGTACCACAGGGAATTTTATTAAATGTCCATAGTAATAAACAGGTGTAGATCACATTTAGTATTTAGTTATATGACCAAGTTAATTAATAAGAAGTCAAAAAGAACAAATACTTCTGACATTTATTTACTTATGGACGAACAAGTGGGAAGAGCCATCAATAGTAACTCTAAACACAGAAAAAACAAGCCTGAATATATTTATAACAGTTTAGTAATTTTTATGTCCCATTATGATCTTTTAGTGGAATGTTGTGAAACTAAAGCATAGTTCACACTGCAAAGATAAATCAGGAAGAGCCAAGTTTTGAATGGCATGTTATAATGAAATGACCTGGACAAAACTGACTATCTGCTAATAATTCCCACAATATTTAGCACATGTAACAGATTGAGAAATCAAATCCTGTGCTATGTACTCTTAAGTATTTTGTCAGACATAAGACATTTTTAAATGTTATCAATCATATTCATCTCCCTACATATATTAATTTTTATTTAGAAAACAGTTCTCTCTTCTCCAGATTCTTAGGTATATCAGTGGGAATTAAAATGTAGTGATCTCAGTAGAAATGGTTTATTACAATGTTATTTTAGAAAGGTTTATCCCTCAAAACCTCTAAAATATACTTAAAAGATATCCAAATCATGAGAATGATCAACTTCAATGGCTTCTTCTGCATCCAACTTGGCCTCTCCATGTCCTTCCTGTGACTGGTCAAGAGAGTCCAGGGCCTCGTTTGTGTCACTGGCAAAAGTTTCTCGTGATGTATCATCGTCTTCTTGAAAATTGAGACTTTTAATAGCTTGCTTCATCTTTTTCCCTAATACCTGTGTTCTCTTTCTAGCAGCTTTTTTGTTTTCATATTCTTTTTGATTTTCAATATAGAAAATATCCTTAATTTGCTCCTCATTGATACTAGGAGTGTTTTTCAGGAAAGTCAGAAAAACTCCACCTGGTGTTCTTCTTTGGCTACCATTCATTATAAAAAGGCCACTATTTTGTTCAACTGCAGTTTCCATCAGCAGTTCAATTGCATTTTTGTTCCCAATAATCCTTACTACTCGGGTTATCAGATCTTTCTTTGGTTCCTGTAACCTGAAAGAAATTTCATCAGCCACTTTCTTGTGAGAGTCTTCCTCTGTGATCTCATATCGGCCTTTATAGTTCATTTCTAGTCTGTCCCCTAGTCTGTCTTTGACAGGTCATTTTCTTTTGAGATGACCTTGCCCATTTTCCTCTTCCTTTGATCCTGTTTTTTTGCTGTCCTGCATATATGTGTCTAGTTCCTTATCCCATTCTTTTGTATGCTCTTGAGATTCCCTTTTCAGTTTCTTAGCAAGCAAATAATTGTAAGTCACGGATTGTCTGCTTCTGTGGATCGTGCCCTCCATTCCCAAGATACCAAGTTCTGTGGCCACTGCATCTTGATTCTGTTCCTGCAGCACAGCACCCCCTATGTTGTTAACCTTCTTTCCTCCAGCAACAGATGGTTTCTGACTGTTCTGGCCAAACTGAAAAGGCTCTGGTTTGGGAGGAAGGTTAAAGCATTTCTGTCGCTTACGTTTCCAAAGAGAGCTATCGTCATCTGAATCAGAAAAACTCTCTTCACTCGAATCCACACTTTTAACAGTTCGATAATGGGACACTGGCACATAGGCTGTTGTGGTACTCTGAAAGGCCCTCACAGTACTGTCCCCATCAAGTACTTTTGGGACTTGCAGCAGCCTGTCGCTGGGTGAGACTGTCATGTCGGAATCCAAGGGGAACCCCCTTTTTAAGGATGAATAATGTTCCACTGTATGTACATACCACATTTTCTCTATCCATTCATCCATCAGTACACTTTTGGGTTACTTCTACCTCTTGGCTATTGTGAATGATGCTGTAATGAATATGGGTGTTCTCTTTGAGATCCTGCTTTCAATTCTTTTGGATATACACCCAGAAGTGGGGTTGCAGGATCATGGGGTGAATCTATTTCTAATACAGTTCTCCACAGCAGCTACACATTCTACATTCCCACCACCAAGGCACTAGGGTTCCCGTTTCTCTACATTCTCACCTATGTGGTTGTGATAGTGACCGTCCTAATAAATGTGAGCTGATAGCTCATTGTGGTTTTAATTTGCATTTCTCTAATGATGAGTGAAATTAAGCATCTTTTTATGTTTGTTGTACATTTGTGTGTTTTTGGAGAAATGTCTTCTCGAGTCCTTTTACTCATATTTAAATTAAGTTTCTTGATTTTTTATTGTTTTAGAACTCTTCTTTGATGTGACTCCACCACCATATCCTAACCATCACCAAGATTTAAATGGGTCCTTTATCTTCAGAATGTATCTGTTAGTTATCTATGCATGCCTTAGCTCCTCCACTGCTCACATTAAGCCTCTGTCATCTCTCAACCACGCTACTATTCTTGCCTCCTGACTAGTCTCTCTCCATGCACACTTTCTCACAATGGTTGATTCTTCCCATGCCAGCCATCTTTTAGAAATGCAGGTCACATATTATCTTCCTCCCTCAAGTCCTCTAATAACTGCCCAGTATTTTACAAATAAACCCCTTTTCTTACTGTGACTCAAGTGGCCTAATGGCCTGTGCTCCATCCACCTCCCTGGTCTGTGTCCTTCCTTCCCCTGCCCCACTGTTTACTGGATTGTAGCCACACAGACCTTCTTACGGTTGCTCAACACCCTAGGCTTGTTCCTGCTTCGGGCCTTTACACTCACTGTTTCCTCCTGTAGAAGTCTTCCCAGGCTGGCTGCTGCTTGTCAGCTGGGAAGCTGAGCAAGTGTCACCTTCTTATCACAGCTTCCCTGGCCCTCTCCTTCTGAAATACTGCCTTCCCCCTTCAAGTCAATAGCTGCTGTAGACTCTGTTTTCTTTTCTTCATAAGCACTGTCCAGAGTTATTTGCTTGCTTGTTTGTTGTCTTCCTCCACCAAAATGTGAGCTCTGTGGCAGGAGGGCTCAGTCGTGTTTACTACTGTCTGCCAGGCCTAGAAGAGGGCCTCATCCTTAGTAGGCATTCAAAAATTGTGTTTAAAAGAAAAAGGAAACAAAAAACTGTTGCCATCTTCCCTCATTAGAGGGTGACTTTCATGAGACCAGGGACCTTGCATTTAGAGGTGATATTTACCTCTGAATTCCTAGTGCTCTGAATAGCAGCTGAACATAGTAGGTGATCAGGAAAAGTGGAATGAATTCTTGCTGAGGAAGCAAACAGATCTGGTTAATTGGGTCAATGAGAGCAATTTCCTCCTTCAGTTTCTGCTCTTCTCAGCTGTCCCAGAAATTTATTCAACTGTATGAAAATAACACCAATTGTATCATTTTTGTGAACTGCTCATCACTTATTCCACCTCATCCTGATGCAAATAACAATTTTATACATAAATATTCTCACTTAGGTGATGATAATCTTTATTGTACACTTAATGGATTGCAACTTTAAATGCTTTTCTGGCTCTGTGATGTTTGTAACTTTTGTAGCATGGATACCTTCTCCCAATTAAAAGTGTTATTAATATAAGGACCTAAACTATGGAGGTGATTATATTAATATAATATCAGTAAGGACCTAAACTATGGAGGTGACTTTCTATTTTCATTCAATACTTACCTGCATTCTTATTTCTTTGGGCTTAAACTTAATTTTGCTTTGAATCTTTGTATTAACCTGCATGTTAGATACACAACATCTTTAAATCTTCATTTGAAAATGAGTAGGAAACTCTTGGTGCTTAAACGCTACTACTCTATCTTTCTAGGTGCCTTCAAGGATTTGGTTAATAGGTTTCCTTTTTGTTTAGCAGATTATCCGGCAGTCTCTATACCATTTTGAAATGCTCAGCACTGACATCCCTTTTCTCTGGAGGTTTTGTGACAAGATGAGCAGAGGTTTTGTTATGGATACAAAGCTCAGCTCTTGTGAGCATATTGATTCATTTGCATCAAGGAACAGATGAGATTAGGGCAATTGTTATCATGAAAAAAAGAAAAACAGACCTGAGATACTGTTTCTTGATCTTAAGTTACAACTGTCATAAAATGTTGGTGCTTGAAATCAACCTCAAAGCCTACCTAGTCCAAGGCCATTATTTTACTGATGAGGACACTTAGTTCAGAAAAACTGGTTCTCCTAAAGCCACAAAGTTGAGAAAAAAAAAGTCAAAAACTGAATTCCATCTGGACTTGTGAAGGTTTGATTACCTAAGTACTGATAAAACTGTTAATGGCTCACAATGTTATGTTTTTTATCTGTACAATGGGTGCATCAATTCCTGCCTTTCTCCTTTCCAAAGAGAAGTCCACAAGCATTATAGTTATCATCAGATTATTACGTGTCCAGTGGTTTGTGAAATAGTGCTGATCCTTTTATGGATAGAGTGATAATCTCACAAAAATGCCCTTAATTAATTTTTTAAAATTATAAAACATTTACTTTACTTTTTAAGCAGTATATTATTATAGTTCATTATTCATAAAGCACAAAAGATTATAATAAAATCTCCCTACCATCACCATTCTCCAGCCGTTGAATTCGGAGATAACCAATTTCTCCCTACTGAATCTTTCTGGATTTTATGGACATTCAAGAAAATATGCAGTCCACTTTTTTTTTTATAGAAAATGTGTCGTATTATATGCATTGTTATGTGCCTTGCTTTATATAATACTATATCTTCTTATATATCATTTTATAAGATTTACATTTTGGTTTTTAGGGCTGCATAGGATTTCACTGTATGTGGATATACAATAATAGGATTTCACTGCATAGGATTTCATTGTATGTGGATATACAATAATGTTTGAACAGTTCCCTACTCAGAAAGGTTTAGATTTCCAGCATGTGAACTTCATTGCCAAAGGTGTTGATAGTTTGTGCCACTTTAATGCCTGGTATATAAATACTGCTTATAACTTTTTCTTTTGATTATTCCACGGTCTCTCTTCCTTTAAATCAGAGGCTTAAGATCTGAAATAAGAAAAATGGATATGTATATCTCTCAGAAATGTGTGAGAGCAGAACATGGAGGCTCTTTGAAAGAGAATAGGTGCTTGGAAGCTGTTGGCCACCTCACACTGTGACTGTGGGATGCCATCACTTCTGGAGTGCCACTGTTAATGCCCTTAATTAATTTTTTAAAATTATAAAACATTTACTTTACTTTTTAAGTAAAGTCCTGAGCAAACGACTGGTGAGCCACAGAGAATTCCCTGCAAAGTTTCAACTGGATGATAAAACCTTTGATCTGGCTTATAAATACCAGAACAGAGGATAATAAAATTGGTATATAAACAATACATATTTGTTAGATGAGTAAATATATTCTTAGGTACCTTTATCTCAGAATCGTGGAATATTAGGGCTAGAAGAATCCTTTGAGACCTCTAGTCTAACCATCTGAGACAGTGTGACTGATCCAGCTCTCATGTCTAGTATTGGAGCTATTGAACTTTGTTGCTTCCACCCTACTTATGTGGGATTGTGTGTTTGGCTGTGAGTGACACATTTTAAGGGAGATGTAAGTGAAAAAAGACCATACCTGGCAAATGAGGAGTGACTGGAGGAACCATATTTGGGACTTTAGAAAGGAGATAGACATGGCACACATCTTCATAGCCTTACTGTGAAAGAAAATATTCTAAGTAATTTAAGAACTATAATAAGAGCCAACGGATAAAAGCTATAAGGCTATGGATTCACTTAGTATAGAAACCTTTCCAACAGTCAGAGCCATGGGAGCTGCCTGGGCGGTAGCTGGCATCCAGTAGGAGCGTTGCAGTGGCTTCATCAGAGAAGCCGAGGGGCAGGCTACACTGGGGGAGGCTCCATCCTCAGATCGCCACCAACTCAGGTTTTGTGCTTTAACATCCAAATGGAGCTTTGTCTTTAGCATAAATGTTCCTTATTAAACTTTATCAAACGTATATCTTTGTGGTGTGATTACATATACTCCTTAACTTACAAACCCACTGTAAGGTAGAAATATCCTAAGTTGAAAATGGGTTTAGGCTCAGCGCCTGTGGCTCAATGGGCTAAGGCGCTGTCCATGTACACCTGAGCTGGCGGGTTCAAATCCAGCCCCAGCCAGCCAAACAACAATGATGGTTGCAAGCAAAAAAAAAAAAAAAAAAAAAAAAAAAATGGCTGGGCGTTGTGGTGGGCGCCTGTAGTCCCAGCTACTTGGGAGGTGGAGGCAAGAGACTCGCTTGAGCCCAGGAGTTGGAGGTTGCTGTGAGCTGTGATACCATGGCACTCTACCCAGGGTAACAGCTTGAGGCTCTGTCTCAAAAAAAAAAAAAAATGGGTTTAATATACCTCACCCACCAGACGTCATAGCTTAGCCTGGCCTACCTTAGACGTGTTCAGAGCAGTATCCTACAGTTGGGCGAAATCATGTAATATGCAGCCCATCTTGTAACAAAATGTTGACCGTCTCTTGTAATTTTTCAAATGCTGTGCTGAAAGTGAAAAGCAGAATGGCTGTACGGGTACTGGAAGTTTAGTTTCTACAA
Source organism: Arctocebus calabarensis (assembly GCA_963573935.1). Classification (NCBI taxonomy): domain Eukaryota; kingdom Metazoa; phylum Chordata; class Mammalia; order Primates; family Lorisidae; genus Arctocebus; species Arctocebus calabarensis. The sequence goes on from CAUYON010168967.1 coordinate 15,329, forward strand.
ATGCCTATTGCTTTGGCACCACCATAAAGTCAAAAAGTAAAATTGCAATGAACAGAACCATCTGTATGCCCATCTTCTTTGTCGATATGGGCAGAAGATAATTAGGTCTGTGATGATTATTGTCTTAGTTTTCTATAGCTGTTGTAACAAATTGCCACAAACTTAATGGCTTAAAACAACACAAATTTATCGTCTTATAGCTCTGTGGTTGTAAGACCAACAGGAGTTTCACTGTATTAAAATCAAAAGTGTCAGCAAGGTTGCATTGCCTTCTGGCGGCTCTAGGGGAGAGAGAGTCTGTTTCCTTGCCTTTCTAGTTTCTCAAGACTGCTCACATCCTCTGTGTTTATAGCCAGCTGCAGCTGGTCAAGTCCTCATATGACATCACTCTGACCTCTTCTGCCTCCCTCTTCCACTTTTAAGGACCCTTGTGATTACAAGGACCCAGATAATCTGGGATAACCTCTCTGTTTTCAGGTCATCTTAATTTCACCTGCAGCCTTAATTACTCTTTGCCATGCGACCTAACATAAACTGGGGGCTTAGGAAGTGGCCCACTCTGGAGGCCATTGTTCTGTCTACTTCTATCATGCAATGGGTATGTGATTTTCTTGTTTCGGAATAGGGGTATGTCTATAGGTTGCACCTCTCAGTGGCTTGCTCTTGGCCTGCCTTCTCCACAAACACCCTAGGGCCCTGTATTGCCACTTTCTTAATCTGGAACCCCTGCTGTTTCTGGGCACAATATGCATGTGTGTGAGTGTGTGTGTGTCTGTGTGTATCCTCCATTTCAGCACACACTTCCCTGAATGTCCGGGTCAGCACAGAACTTTCCTGGACACTGCCCAGACTTGTCCTGGGGCTTTCTCTACCAGTACAGGGTGGCACCAGTGAGCTGTGCTATAAGGGCTTACATTAGTCTACATGGAACAAATGAAACAGAATTCTACACCAAAAAAACAAATGAACAATTTTGCCTGTATGATAATTAAACAATTAAACACAAAGATCATAAAACTACAGCTAGCAGACAAATTGTTGATGTGTTTTGCTGGCCTCACCTGCTGATTCCCTCCTGCCCCGGCTGGGGGTGGGGTGTGCAACCTTAGACCTGGCCCTTCTTCTGTACCCAAGTGTTATTACCCTCACTACAAAATGAAGACTGAAATGTGGTCCTTGAAAATTAAGGCCAAAACTGATAAAAAAGAGACAAAGGAATAGGGTAAGTAGGCACTTAAGACTGAATTAAGTTTTAGGTTTTCATGTAGCTAAGGCAAAGTGGGAGTAGGGAAGGAACGTATCATCCTTGCTGGCTAGCACGCAGTTGTTTCTTGTTAAGTTTCCAGTTTTTTACAGGTATTACTTATGCATAGTCAAAGCAGTGGTATTTGATGGTCACAGATGAGTGGTGCTGTCACTCTCCCTATCGCTCAAAGTTGTCACCTGTCACAAAACAGCTAATATTAGAAAGTGCTTTGGTGCTGGAGGAGGTAGCTGTGCCCACACTCTCACCTCAACCCACATGATGCTCCCTACAAGTCCTTACTCTGGCCTTTGTGGTCCTGGTGGCTGCCCTCCTGACCCTCCTGTCAGCCATTCATACCCCCAGGCTCAGGTTTCTCTCTCCAGGTCCCTTATATCACCCTCTTTGGGGAAAGGGCAAAGAACTTGAGTTGGAGTGACATAGCAGTCATTTTGATTCAGCTGCCAGTTTCACTTCTTTGCGAGGGCATCCAGTTTCTGTCTGGTCCTGAGTTTACAGAAGTGATCACGTACCACAGTGTTGCCATCACCTCCACGTCTGCACTGAGCACTCAGTACTCTGGAAACTTGGATGCATTTCTTAAAGGAACAAAATGCCAGCCAGCACTTGTTATCATTGGGACTTACTCTCATCTGCCAGCCAAAATCACTTCTTTTACCCTTGGGATAATGTATTATAGTTTATTTTAAAATTCAGCCCAGACTTCCTGCTCTCTAAGCCTATCAGGTTGATGAGGAAGCAAGTGGCCTGCTGGGAGCTTCTTAGAGTCAGGAAGGGGATGGAGAGGTCTCCTTGGAGGGAGCCACCTCCCTGACTATCCCTCGGGAATGCCTGTCAGGACCTATCCCTATCAGGACCTATCTGTCCAGGGTCCTCCAGAGGTAGCGCCAAGACAATTAAATGGGTCAGGCTTTTATAGGGGGAACATTTATGAAGGACAAAAAGGGGAGGGAGCAGCTTCTGGCTGGGAGGGCTCCCAAAGCCTCTGGGTATGCCACCACTCAGCAAGGACAAAGAGCTTCCTTCCACTGGCTGTCAGCAGGAAGTTCCGTTGGGAATGTTTCAGAGGCAGGGTTGGAATTACAGTCTCTGAGGCTGCGCAGCTCAAAGGTGAGAAGAGCCTCTTGATCCTTAAGGGAGGGCTTGCAGCAACAGTAATGGGGCTCTGTCACTTTCAAGTTTTCTTACTTATTTTCACATTATGTTACATTTTCCCGATTCTTTACTTGATTCTGCCTGGTATTTTTTTATTGGATGCCAGGCCTTGTGAATTTTACCTTGTCTGTTCTTATATTTGTAGTCTAAATAATCTTGGTCATTTTTTCTGGGACACAGTTGAGTTACTTGGAAACAATCTGAATCTTTTGAGTCTTGCTTTAAAGATTTTTTGGTGGGTCCAGAACAAAGAACAATCTAGTGCAAATTAGACGTCACATCTGAAGCAAAGTCTTCTTGACGGCTCTACTGGATACCCAGTGAATTATGAGTTTGTCCAGCTTGGCTGGTGGGAACAGACTGTGTACAACTGTGTGTAATTGTTAGGCACTGTTACCTCTAATTCTTCCAAATGGTCATTTCTCAGCCTCCAGTAATTTCCTCTCACCTGCTAATCAATATTCTCCCGAAGACTCAAGAGAGGCCTTCTGCAGGTCTCTAAGCTTTTCTGTCTGTGCAGAAATCTCCTGCTTGTGTCTCTGTCCTGTGAACTCTGCTCCCTGGGCTCTCAGCTGCATCTCCTCAATTCAGGGAGCTGATTAAGCTCCACCTGGTTCCCCCTGAGTCATGACCTGGAAACTCTCTCAAGGCAGTGGGCTGGGGCATGGAAGGCCTTGCTCACCTGGTTGGTTTCTTATCTCTCAGTGATCACTGTCGTTTATTGCTGGATAACTAGTTTTTAAAAAATTGCTGTTGCACGTATTTTGCAATTAAAAAATACACAAACCCTTTTCTAGAAGAAGAGAGAAAATCTGTGATATCCTTCTCTTTGATATCTCCTAACTTACATACTATGATGCAAAATTAACGATACTTAGGGTGGTGCCTGTGGCTCATCAAGTAGGGCACTGGCCCCATATACTGAAGGTGGCGGGTTCAAGCCTGGCCTCAGCCGAACTGTAAAACAGAAAAATAGCTGGGCGTTGCGGTGGGCGCCTGTAGTCCCAGCTACTCGGGAGGCTGAGGCAACAGAATTGCCCAAACCTGGGAGTTGGAGGTTGCTATGAGCTGTGTGATGCCACAGCACTCCACTGAGGGCCATAAAGTGAGACTCTGTCTCTACAAAAAAAAAAAAAAAAGTAACAATACTTAAATACTATGATACAAAGCAAAACATTTCCTGGTGACCTTGACCCCAAAAACAAGTAGAACAAAAACAATAAAAATAGGACTTAACTAAAACGTACAGCAAAAGAAATAATCAGCAGAGTAAATAGGTGACCTACAGAATGGGAGAAACTACACATCTGACAAAGGACTAATTCCAGAATCAGTAAGGAATTCAAACAAGTTAAGAAGAAAACAAAAACCCAGTTAAAAAGTAGGCAGAACACATGACCAGATTTTTTTCCAAAAAAGATAGACAAATGGCCCACAAACATATGAAAATATGCTCAATATCACTAGTCATCAGGAAAATGCAAATTAAAGCCACCTTTCCTCTGTCAGAATGGTCATTAATAAAAAGACAAAAAACAATAGATGTTGGTGCAGACGCGGTGAAAGAAGAATACACTGTTGGTGGGAATGTAAATTAGTACAACCTCCATGGAAATCAGTGTGAAGATTTCTCAAAGATGTAAAAGTATATCTACCATTTGATCCAGCAATTCTATTCCTGGGGATCTACTCAAAGGAAAATAAGTCATTTTATAAGGAAGACACCAGCACCCAACTGTGCAATTCACAATTGCGAAGACATAGAACCAACCTAAGTGCCCACCAATGATGACTGGAGAAAGAAAATATGGAATGTACATACCACAGAGCAGTGCTCAGCCATTAAAAAGAATGAAATAATGTCTTTGGCAGCAACTTAGATGGAACTGCCATTATTCTAAGTGAAGTAATTCAAGAACAAAAACCCAATCATTGGCTCGATGCCTGTGGCTCAATGGGCTAAGGCACCAGCCACATACACCTGAGCTGGCGGGTTCGAATCCAGCCAGGGTCCACCAAACAACAATGACGGCTACAACCAAAAAAAAAAAAAAAAAGGCTGGTCCTTGTGGTGAGTGCCTGTAGTCCCAGCTACTTGGGAGGCGGAAGCAGGAGACTCGCTTGAGCCCAGGAATTGGAGGTTGCTATGAGCTGTGATGCCACCGCACTCTATCCAGGGTGACAGCTTGAGGCTCTGTCTTAAAAAAAAAAAAAAAAACCCAATCATTGCATGTTCTTGCTTGCCTGGATAAGCAATGTGGATGGGTGGTCCTACATAGTGACTTTAATGGACACTGGAGACTCAGAAGGGGGGGGTGCAGGACGAAAAATTACCTCCTGAATAAATGTACACTATTCAGGTGATGGGTATATTAAAAGCCTAGAAGGCCGCACTATACAATTCATCCATGTAATAAAAAAACCACTGTACTCCCTAAAGCTACTTAAATAAAAAATGAAAAAAAAAATTATATGCTAAGAAAATAAGAGAGGAAAGAAAACAAAGCTATTTGCTTTTATATCTATACGTAAGTGTGTGTGTATATATACAAACACACACATTTTATATAGATATAAAATAAGTAAAAGTTATCTTTTAACTGTCTGTAAGTTGATTACCCAAAGGACAGTAACAAACTGGTCAACCTACAGAGGTGGTCACCATAAGGAACTAGGCCTATTGTACTGATACACACATGTGGTGCATATCCGGTCTATAAAAATTAGGTCAACTTAAGAAAGTGGTCAATGTAGGGAGGTGGTTAACTACGGAGGTGCTACTGTATAATAAATATAAACACATGAACATAATCATAACCAAATAAGGAGGAAATACTCATGGCAATTATAATCCTTTTTGTTATAGCCTTTCCATAAATGGTTACATGGTCATAGTGAGTATTTATAACTATTGATAGGTCATTAAATATTAAATGGCTGATTTTGAATCAAAAAGTTAAGTTTATTTTTTATTTTAATTTTTAATTTTTTTTTTTTGCAGTTTTTGGCCTGGGCCAGGTTTGAACCCACCACTCCTGGTATATGGGGCTGGTGCCCTACTCCGTGAGCCATAGGTGCTGCCCCAAAAAGTTAAGTTTATTTATATATTATATTGTATAAACAGTATACAATTAATCAAGGTGTGCACCTAAACTATCAACACTGTTTTGCCATCTTAATGGTAGCTTGATGCCAGCAGTAAAAAAGACTAGGAAGTGAGTGATGATGAAATTGCCAAAGGCAGTTTCCACAGCCTGAATATTTTTCCTTGTACAAAAGGTCCAAAGCCTTGAAGAAGAGGCAGTCAGTTGGTGCAAGGTCTGATGAATATGGTGATGACAGAGTATCCAAGCCCAGCTTCTGTAGTACAAGCAGTGTTGTTTGTGTGACGTGGTTGAGTGTTGTCTTGAAAGAAAATTGGGCTGTCTCTATTGATCAATTCCCAGCCACCTAATCACATCGCTTCATGTGGTTGTCTTCAGCAGACAACTGCTGCCTCCAGCTGACCAGGTTTCCTGAAGCTGTAGTGGATAACAGCAGTGCTGGACCACCAGACAGAATTAGCTCTTTTTGATGAACATTCCATTTTGGTCTGCGTTTCAGTGCTTCATCTTTACTCAGCCAATGTGCCAAATGCTTCCGATTGTCAAAAAGAATCTATTTTTCATCACACTTAACAATACAGTGTAGAAATGGTTCGCCTTTATATCATAACAGCAAAGAAAGGCAAGCTTTTAGATGATTTCTCATTTAATTCACATTGAAACCTGTCTAATAGCTTCTTTCCCTTGCCAATTTGTTTCAACTGGTCCAATATTGTTGGAATAGTAAGGTCGACCCTTGCTTCTAATTCACACATAGGTTGGGATAAATTTGCTTCCACTACAGCTTTCAGCTCCTCATTATCTACCCATGTGGCTCATTTTCAAGATTAAAACCACCAGAACAAAACATCCCAAACCATTGATGTACTGTGCGTTCCTTCATCCTTCCCAAACACTTTGTTGATATTTCAAGCTGTCTGTTCCACACTGGTTCCATGGCAAAACTCATTCCAAAAGAATATGAAATCTTTTCCCAGACAATATTGTCAAGTGTTTCCCCCACACTCACTTTTAGAATTTTTTGTGTTCTGTGTCTTAAATTTATATCTTTTGTCCAGCGAGAGTCAATTTTTGTCAATGGTGAGAGATGCTTCAGTTCTCCAGCTCTGGTTTGCTCACTGGCAGAATGATCTTCAGAGGCGCCCTCCAGCCTAGGAGTCCCCGACTGTTTTAAAGTGAACATCACCTTGCTTGTTCGGCCTTATGTTTCTCCTCCCATGGTTTCCTTAGAGCTGGATGAAGTGAGACCTTTCACAGTGCTCTCTGTGACTGTGATGGGAAGGCGTTTCTCTCCTGATCTGCTTTTCTGGGTCGAGGAGGTCTAGAGTACGGAAGTGAAGGGAGTTTATAATTTTGAAGGAACATCTGCCCCAGCTGCTCCTTTCTGGTCTGAAGTGAGCAGTGAACATTGGCAGTGCAGAGGTCACGGCATGCAGGCAGGTCACCGCAGGCATTGACGCCAGCCACTCCCCTGCAGCTCACCAGCTGCTGCTGTCTCCTCTGCTCAGGCCCAGGACAGTTAGTCTCAGCCTCCCTGGGCACCTCCCTGTTCCCCTGGGAAGGGAAGCACAGCCTGTTCCTGCTGCACAGACCTTCTAGCTTCTGGGCTTAAGTAGCCACAGGCACTACTAGCCTCGCAGTCAAGAATACAGCAGGAATGGGCCAGGCTAAGCCAGGTGGCAGCAGGGCAAGTCCCAGCAGACAGACTGTGGGCAGCCCAGACATGTTCTGCACTTGAAGTCCAGGGTGCTGAGATGCCTGAGAACCACGACATGAACCAGGGCTATTTGGCCAAGAAAAGAATGTTCTTAGGGACATGGCTGTGTTGGAGTAATGAAAGCTAGCATTTAGTGGGCTCAAAGTCTGTGCTAGTCCTAGTGTAAGTGCATTACATGCTTTTCTCCCTCTTCCTCTGCAGCTGTGCACAGTCATCTGAATCAGCGCTCACAGCGGCCTAAGGTCCCAGCACTGTGCTCCCTGCAGCCCAGGGCCCCCATGCAGATTATTTGGGACTGTTTTGCTTGTCTAGGGTGTCAGATATGACAAAATGAATGCACAGACCTTTCCCTTTTGTTAGTGTTTGTGTATTTAATGTATGCTCCAAGACAACTCTTATTCCTCCAATATGCAACAAAAAGAAAAAGGGTTGGACACCCCTGGATCCTTTTATTGAGTTCCTTATTCTGTATCCTCATAGCAGTTGTTGCTCTAATTGAATCGTTTCCTAACTCACACATACCTCTGTCCCTCCTCACACTGCCAAATCCTGATGTTCTGTCCTACCCTGGTGTGTTACCGACTTTTTCATTACCCAGAAAATCAAGTCCAGATCCCTAAGGGCAGCAAAGTCCTCCATACAGTTCTCCAAAGTCTGTCATCTGAGCTGCTATGCTAAAGTGATTTCCAGAAGGCCTGGAATTGAATCTGGCTTTGCTCCTTATTAGCTGGGAAGCCTTGGGCTGGTCAATTTCCACTGAACATCAGTCTCCACATCTATAAAATGGATTACAAATCCTTCAGGAGGTGCTGGGTGAGGGACGAGAAAAGAAGAATTTCTCTAGAGCCAGATTAGGATATAAAAGTATTACGTTTATTTTATCTTTTATAAGGAGCGAGGAAGTGAGAGAGGGGAAGAGGGCAGGGAGAGGACGTGGCATCCCAGGGAAAGAAAGGAAGAATGCCCACAGTTGGGGTTCAGCAGACAGATGAATTTAGGGGACAGAAAAGGTTATTGCAGCCGAATTCACAAGGTATCGCGGACGGGAAAGCTATATCCATTTTTTCTCTGTCTACATCGAAGACATGTTTTTTCTAGGTGTTTCTGATTCTGCGGCCTGATGTTCATAACCCGTTTTACGTCTGGGACACTCAGGGACCACTTGAGGATGAAGGAAGAAATTCTAAAAGACAAAGGAGCTGGTGAACATAAAGTGAAGAATTTTCCTTTCCTTTTGGTATTCTGGGTTCCTCAGTGTTTGTGAAAATAGGAATCCGCAAGGGGTGGGATGGGGGGGCTGCTAGCAAGAGAAAGAGAAAGAAAGCAGGCAGGAAGAGAGATTGGTTTTAGTCCTTACTAGAAAACTATGAGTTAATAATTTTTCTATTATTTAAGTATAAAGACTGACTGTCCTTCTGCTTCCTCCAAGACCACTGCTCTGTCCACCCTGGTGCCTGTCACTGTTCCCTGTGTGCACTCTGATGGGCTCCCGTCCATGCCTCGGTTATTCTTAAATATTTTGAATGTCACCCTGTGTCAGTTTTCACCACAAACTCAGTGGCTCAGCGGTCCTCCATTGGTTCACAGTTTCTGTGGGCTAGAGGGGTGGGCACAGCAGAACTGGGTCTCTGCTCAGTGTCTCACAAAGCCAACATCAAGGTGCTGGCTGGGGCTGCGTGCTCATCTGGAGTGCAGGGTCCTCCTCCAAGTTCATTCAGGCTGGGGCAGAGCTTGGCTCCTTGTGTCTGTGGGACTGAGGCTCCTGTTTTCTTGCTGGCTGTCAGCTGGAGCTACTCTCAGCTCCCAAAGGCCACCCTCGGGTCCCAGCCAGGTGGGCATCTCACAATGTGGCAGCTTACTTCCCCACAGCCAGCGGGAGAGGGACAGCACCTTGTATGACATAACCCAGTTGAAGGAGTGACACCCCATGTTTTCAGGTCCTGCCCACCTGAGACCCTTCCCAGCCTGTCCATGAGTGGGAGTCTGGGGGCTGTCTTAGAATTCTGTCTAGCACAAACCCACCTATGTCTCAGCACTGTGAGTTTATAGATGTGTGTGTGTGTGTGTGTGTTCGTAGCGTAGGGCCTGCCATGTTGTTGGTCTTTTATATGTTCTTAAATCTCGTTCTCTGACTTGTTCACGATCATGTCATGAGGGATGACCTCTCTTGAAAAACCTCTCTGTGTCTTTGGCACCAGCCCATGATAGGCCCAGGATGCATGTTCTCCTGTGAGTGGCAGGAAGGGGCTCCAGGACTGGAAAGCTGCTGGCTCAGACGTGAGTGGGTGAAGGGGATCTGTGGCTACCCAGTGCCAGCTTTGCCTCCCCTCTTTGGCCCCTAACAAATGAGCTGTCTATGCCACCCCCAGACCTCTCTGGAGGATGCTGGAAGTGCTGCTCCGGGGGGAAGGGGGGTGCCAGGTACCTGCCTAGTTAGCAGGGGATCCCTCTGTGCATGGACTGGCTCCCCTCATCCTGCGCTTTCCCCCAGAGGGGCCCAGACCTGAAAAGGCAGTTTAGAAATCAAGGCTGAGGAGCCTTCCCGACTCTGGGCTCCAGTTGTGAACACTTCAGCAAGGGGAGAGTTGCACTGGAGCAGATGGAGGGAAGACCGACAGGGCTGGTGTGCAGAATGAGGCTCCGGGGTGACCAGGGCCAGGGGAGTTCTGCCCCCACACCCTCGCCCTGCCGTCCCCACCCTGGTCCTACGCCCACCGCCCGCCGCGTCCGTCAGTCATCACCCCGGTGAAGACAGCTGCTCTTCTCCCTGCTGCTGGGCAGTAGGTTTCAGTGAAAGGCACTGACGTAGGGCTCAGGATACCTACGCCCCACCGTGTCAAGTACCGTGTTATGTGTACCAGGCATAGCAGTGACCGCCCCTGGGAGTCGGGTTTCCTCACCCTCCAACCAGGGCTGGAGCCGGGAGCTCTGGGGTCTCTGTCAGTATTTACACTGGGAGGTGCCCCAACCCCAAGGCCTCACTTCACTTTATCTTGGTGTCTTGCTCTTCCCTTTTCCTGCAGGCCTGGAGCTTTGGGGGCCGTGTGTCTCCAGGGCCTCTCCGTGGGCTATAACGAAGCAGGTCTCATACCACAAACGTTTGCTGAATAACGACTGTATTTTTAGGAGATTGTCTTGGATTTCTAACCAGACCACAGGCTTCCTGAGGTTAGAGTTTGGAGTGTGCCCCACCCCAGAACCCAGGCCTGAGGCAGGACCCAGCGGAGGACTGGGTGTAAAAACTTCCTATACACGGCCAAGTCAAACAACACACGGAGAGCTCAGCCCTGCATTTTAGAAAACACAGCGGTCTGCATTCTGCCCAGGAGATCCTGATTCAATTGGCCTGTGGTTGGGTCTGGGAGATGACATTGTTTGGAAGCTCCCCCATGTGACTGAGCTGGGCCAGGACCTGAGCTCAGGCGGCGTCTGAGAGCAGTTCCGCCTCTGCCATTCTTTGCTTCCTGCACTCCCCACCTGTGCTGCTGGTGCAGGACAGAGCAGCAGTGTGCACACTTTTACTGGTAATTGGAGTGTGGCTCCCATTTACTGAGGTCAATTCATTCTTTATATGCATTCTCTTTTAGTAAAATCTTCACAACAACCTTGTGAGATCAATTTCACCATGGCCAGTTTAGAAATGAAGGACCTGAAGCCCGGGGAGGTGATTTGACCTGCACAAGGTCACACAGCTGGCCAATCAGTGACTGAGCTGGGATTGGAACGCTTGTCTGTCTGGTCTGAAAGTCCCTGCTGTGTCCAAACTGAAAAGCTCAAGATGAGTGGCTATTTAGGTAGTTTCTAGGAAATATGTGACTGGGGCTACTTTAACAACCAGCCTGGATGGGGTAAGTCCTCTGCTTTTCTGCTTTGGCTGTGGCCCACACCTAGAGTATCAGGTTCTGTTCCCTTATGGCGAAGACTCTTCCTCCTTGATGAAACAATCAGACTCCTCTGAACCCTCTTCCCAACTAAGCTGTGACATTTGGGCTTCAGTATTGACTCTGCATTGCCCAGAATGAATAAAGAAAGTGTAGTCTACATCCATGGTGAAATACTACTCTGCTTTAAAAAGAAGGAAATCCTGTCCTTTATGGCAGCACGCATGAACCTGGGAGACATTATGCCAAGTGAAATAAGCCAGGCACAGAAAGACGAATCCACATGATCTGACCTATGTGCAGAATCTAGAAAAGGCGAACTCAGGGAAGTAGAATGGAGGCCACTTCTCTACCTCCTCAGGGGCTGGGGTGGAGGGGTCATTGAGAAGGGGAGATGTTGGTCAAAGGATGCAAAATTTCAATTAGAAGCAATAAGTTTCACTGATCTGTTGTCCAAAATGGTGACTATAATTAGTAATAATTTATTGCATATTTTCACAGTTGCTAAAAGAGTAGATTTTGAATAATCTCACTATAAAAAAAATACAAATATGTGAGGTGATGGTATGTTAATTAGCTTGCTATAATTATTTCACAGTGTGAACATATATGAAAACATTACATTGTATCCAATAAATATACACAATTATTATTTTTTAATTGAAACTAAAATTTTAAAAAAGCTTGACATCTGATCACCTTCAATATCTGATCTATTTCCTTTCCTAGGCCTATGGTCCCCAACCCCCAGTCACTGGCCTGTTGGGAACCAGGGCACATGGCAGCAAGTGAAACTTCATCTGTATTTACAGCCGCTCCCATCACTCCTATCACCACCTGTGCTCCACCTCCTGTCACATCAGCAGTGGCATTAGATTCTCACAGGAGCAGGAACTCTACTATAAACTGCAGATGTGAGGTAGGTTGTCTGCTCCCTAGGAGAATCGAATCTCCACCCAATGGAAAAATTGTCTTACATGAAACCAGTCCCTGGTGCCAAAAAGGTTAGAGACTGCTGTCCTATGCCATTGATCACTACCTATGAACAAACAAACAAACAAACAAACAAAAAACCCAAGTTCCTCATCCCTTACCTTGGTATCTGATCACCCTGGCCTACTTTCAGTAGAATCTTGTCACCTGGGTTTACTGGAATCCAGTCCTTCCCTGATGTTTCCAGCCATCGACCTCCCCTGACTCAGCCTGCCCCTTGGCTGTAAGTCCTCACTTGTCCTTGCTGAATTTGGAATTGAGTCCAGTTCTAAGGTTTAAAAATTCTGAGATTTTGAGGTCTCTTTTCTCTGTTTTTACTGCCCTGATCACTGCCAGGCTCTGGTTTTCTTTAGCTCTTCCATGTGGAGAACATTAACAACCAGAGTGATTTTGAATGAGTGGGGTCAGGAAGGTGGCTTCTGGTGTCACATGGAGAGCCATGGGGGAGTGACAGGCTTTAGCTGCAGGGACAGAGATGGGGTGTAGGAGAGGTGTCTTCACATGGTGTGTACAAGAAGAGAGAGGAATTCTGGAGCCAAGGGGCTGGGAATCCTGAAGGCTGCCAGGGCAGCTCTCACCAACAGGAGGAATTTAATTGTAAAGATGAAGTGGAAGCTAAGGGACTGGCCCATTTCCTACATGCTCTGTGTGCTTCAGAGACATTCACTATGGGGTGATCCCTTTTATCCTCTTTGGTCTGGAGGCTGGTGGAGATGCTGCAGGGGACACTCACGATGGCATATGGGACCCATTCTGCTGGTCACTAACATCTCAAGGATGCAGATTCCTTCTAGGCACACTTGAAACCAGCAGATGCATGGAGTGCACAGCCCCCCACCTAGCTTGGCAGACATTTCATGTTTCCTTAGGCTGTTTTTAACTAGGAGCATAGGTATTTCCCTTGAGTAGCAGGACTTGGATGTGCTTGATGGGTTCTTGGATCACAACTGCTTGATACAAAACTCTGGTGGTTTCAACTGAACAATGCAAAGCACCCATTGAAGCACAGCAGGTGCTCAAAGATCTAAAGGTGGGAGAGATGCAGGATGTGTTTTTGGTTGTAGGACAAGGGAGCAATGTCAGGAGTACCTAGATGTAGCAATGCTTTGATTAATGCTGCACTATATTCCCTTTTATAATAGAATTCTACTTCCATTTGGTTAATCACCCTTCACTACATCATGGCAATTTCATTCCCTTTGCCAGTAATTCGTTTAGCATGAACATTTGATAGAATTATGTTCAAGGAGCTGGGAGAAGGAGTATTTGGGGGCTTCTGGACATCACTGTATCTGGATGTGATGCTGTAATGGGGCTATCACCTTGCCACCATGAGGGGAGTGGTCCAAGGACAAAGCCTCAGACTAAAGATGGCAGAGTACAAAGATGGAGAAAATCCACATCTTTGAAGATGTCAGTGAGCTGCTGAATTTGCGCACCTAGCTATTGACTTTTTTTTTTTGAGACAGAGTCTCACTTTGTCACCCTTGGTAGAGTGCTGTCGTGTCACAGCTCACAGCAATCTCAAACTCTTGGGCTTAAGAGATTCTCTTGCCTCAGTCTCCCGAGTAGCTGGGACTACAGGCACCCACCACAATGCCTGGCTATTTTTTAGAGACAGGATCTTGCTCTTGCTCAGGCTGGTCTTGAACCTGTGAGCTCAGGCCATCCACCCACCTTGGCCTCTTAAGTGCTGGGATTACAGGAATGAGGCCCTTTGCCCTGGCCTGGACTTCTTATATTAAGTAGTAAATGTTGCTAATGCCATTTTAAGATGAGGTTGTCTATTACATGTTTAGCCGGAAGTAGAGAGAGGACATTCAGAGGGGTGTCATATCCCTGGACTTTTCCCAAGTGTGGATGCTCCCTCTAAGGACAGATCATTACTAATGAAAGAGTCAGCCATCTTCTACTGCTTCTCAAGCCTTTTCTAAAAAGCCTAGGTCCAGACGGAGGTAGTTGATTGGGAACTTCCCTATTTTAGACAAATGCCTTTCATTTTCTGTGACCAGCTAGAATGGCCCTGGAGAATTAACTCTTACATAACATAAAGCATCTGCTGCTACTCATCCCAAGTGAAAGTGGGTTCGATGGTGTGCCCAGAGATGAGTCCAGGAGAGGTTCGGGCCAAGTTTAATGAAAGGGGACAGAAACCTGCCTGGGCAAAGATGGTGGCTGCACTGAGGATGATTGGAGGCTTGTTTTTATACTGAGTGTAGGGGGAGGAAGATTCCACAGCTTGCTTCCAGGTAGGCCTTTTGTTCTAGAGGAGGAAGGGGAAGGGTTTAGGTTCTCAGCACTGAAGTCTTGCTACATAGAGTTGTCCAAGTGAGAAGCTTCTCTGTCACCAGGCAACACCAATGGGCAAAGTGTCTGCCCTTTAGACTTTTGATTTTGTGTTGGTTTTTGAAACCCTTCTTTGTCTCTTAAAGCACACAGGCTCTCATTATAGCTCTGTTTCAGTTGCTGTGGACTATACCCCTCTGGGCCTTCAAGAGTGAATTCTGGGTGAATCCAGGAAACTATATTTAATGTCAGGTCAGCTACTCAAAACCTACCTTTTACTTTTAGTTTAAATCTGCAAATAATTATTTATTTTATTTTTGTTATAGTTTTGGCTGGGGCCGGGTTTGAACCTGCCACCCTTGGTATGTGAGACTGGCATCTTACTCCCTGAGCCACAGGCACCACCCTGCAAATGATTTTTTAAAATTTAACATGCTATGGTTAAAACAAAAGACAACCTTTTATTTTGAGAGCTGTTCAGAAGCTCAGAATTTCACCTTGAGACATCATTCCCTTAACACAGCACCTGGCTCTCAGGAGAATCTGCCTGAGCCCTGACCTAGGTTAAAATATTTGTGCACTCTGCCTGCATTCCAATATCTCTACTATACTTAAATGCAGCCAACAGACACCCTCTTTTTTTTAATTACTTGCATTATTGCAATCATTACCTTTTAAAGATTATAGGATGTGGGGAAATTGAAAAATGAGGTCAATCTCAATCCCTCCATCTAATGTACTGATGAACTAATGTGATCCTGGCACTTGATCTCGGATGTTATACACGTACAGGCATGTTTGTATGCTGCCATCCTAGCACACATACACTTTTTGTCTCCTGATTTTTCCCATCTTATTAAATTAGAAGACTTTGTTCATGCTGCCACATTGTTTTTATAATAATTTTAAGGGCACATAACCAGGATCAGCAAGTAGATGGAATAATGTAACTTGGTGAGAAACGACAGTGGTAGTTTAGTTTCTGTCCTTCCCCTTTTCTGTTTGTTGTTTATCTCTCCCATGGCGACAAGGATTCAGAAATGAACAAGTTCATCCCAGTTTTAGGGGCAAATTCTGGTTGGTCTAAGCCAATCATGGTGGCTCCATTCCCTTGTCAGAGATTGCTTTAGGCACCTGCAGATGTTGCTAGTCTCTGGAGGGCTAGGAGGGGCTTCTGGGAAAAGCTTTTATGCTAATTAAAAGAAACACACAGAAAGAGATGTTCTTTCCTTCTTCTGCACATCATTGTATCTCCATGTGATGCCTGTAAACATAGCAGACAAACGTAACCCAGCTAAGTCACCCTTTGCCTCCTATTGGTAAATCTGAAAGCCTATTTGAGGATGTGACCCTAAAGCCTATTATTTGGAGAACCTCACTTTCTGGCATCTGGGTACTCAGACATAGGACTATTTCCTGATCAGTGGCATTTCTCACTTCAGCAATAAGTTTACCCAAAGTCTGAGACGTTTTCCAAAGGTCTCAGGATGAATGTCCTGCTTGTCACTCAGGTGAAAGGATGGGGAATAGACCAGGTCAGCAAAGGTCAATTCTTTTCTGTTGTCCCAAGTGAGTCAGGGCACCAATGCCAGTCTGATCACTGAAGATGTGCTGACAAGTGTGACTCAGAGCTGGAGACAGGGAAGATGGAGGCAGGACACTGGGCTCTTAAAGATTCCTAGGAAGAGCCTCATCTTTTAGAGCCAAGAGCCCATGAGAAACCATCCTACTCAGTTTTCTCAGGGAAGGGATCCTTGCTGGTGACCTAGGCCTTCGACTTGGACGCCTATCTTTAGTGGACCCAGATTTTTGGATGTGACCCATTTACACTCTCTTCACAACCCTTAGTGTCTTGCAAAAATATAGGATTTAGACTAAGAAGACCTGGATTAATAATCTATGATTGGACCCATCTCAGGCTTATTGTAATTTTGGGCTGCCCTTTCTTATTTTCCTTTTCTCTAACTATAAAATCAAGCTAGTGGTAAGACCACTATTATGGGATTGTTGGAAGGATATAATGTGAAGTGACAGAATATGTATCAAACTGAGTGTAGCAACAGCAATTTATGGGCCATCTGTGATGTGCTATGCTCTGTAAATAAAAAGATAAACAGTTTGATGAAAATATTTCAGATTGTATATGAAACCAGCACATTGTACTCATGATTGCATTAATGTACACAGCTATGATTTAATAAAAAAAAAAAAAAAGAAAGGAAGAAAATTGGAGCTGAAAAATCTCGTATTGTCAGGTTATAGTTTATAAACTGAATGGAACTTTCACCATAAAAAAAAAAAAGATAACTAAGAATTCTTTCTTATCCTTAACAAGCTTA